>JABUQX010049651.1:0-36537 GCA_015478945.1 Trachelipus rathkii | reverse complement strand
TGTTAAATCATGACTCTTAAGTTGTAGTGCAAAAACTTTAACATTTTTCCCGTGTTTCTGAGTGCATCCGATTTTTTTTTAGGAGAATAAATTGATCCTCCAATTCTGAAGAGTCTTTCAATTTCCACGGAAAAGGGGACGAGCTTGAAAATTTTCTAGCAAGGACACCAAATGCTGAAAGGTTCCTTTAATCGATTACCACCATTGTAAGGGACTTTCTGAATTTGTAATAAGTTTCATTTTTATATTGGCTGATTTCTACTTTAATAACATCTTCAAATGTTTTCAATATATGTGTCTTTTCCTTGGGAATGAGTTTCTTTGCTGTTTTTAAAGTCTTTTCTCTTTAAATTCCAAAAAAACAACTTTCAAAATGAAGTTTAAAAACTTCTTATCTTCAGATCACTTTTTTCGCCCCATCTGTTGATAAAGTTGGTGAGAAAATCTTGAAGATGGTTTTAAAGTAGTGTGAAACTGTTTTCCTTTCCTTATACAACATATATCTTCGCCACATCCATTGCTTAAGGGAATGATCTTTCCACTTTATATTCCGTTAAAATCATCCTCAAGAAAATTTAATTTTAAAGCGATGGATCAAATAGGTAGCAAGCACAAGATTCTTATCAGTAAAGAAATGCTAAATCTATTTTTTACTGAATTTTTGCTGATACCTAGACCCAGTCCCTCCAAATAGTTCTTTTTTTTCTGACTCCTTTTCAAAAAAAAAAAAACAAAAATTGCAAATCATTTTTCAATTGGATTATTGCCGATGCCAATTGATTCCTTGTGGTCTCAGGATATGAAAATTGGGTTTAAATAAGTAGTGGAAAACTGTTTTCCTTTCCTTATACAACATATATCTTCGCACATCCATTGTTTAAGAATATCTTCCACTTTTTTATACTGTTATAATCACCTCAAGGAATGTTAATTTTAAAGCGCTGATCAGATCAGGTAGCAAGCACAGATTCTTATCATAAAGTAAAGCTGAATCTATTATCTTACTTAATTTTTACTGCTGATACTGTAGACCCAAGTCCCTTAAAATAGTTCTTTTTTTTCTGACTCTTTTAAAAAATGCAAATCATTTTCATATTTGGAATTATGTGCCGATGCCTATTATTCTTGTGTCAAAATTAAATTGATACAATCAACAATTTTTTAAGCTATTTTTAGCAAATTTTTTCAAGAAACTTCCATTGTTTCTAAGCATGCAGCGTTTGACATGATCACTGCAATAATGAAAGGAAAGCCGTCTTTGTTCAAAAAAATTTGTAAGCATATGATTATCTGGCTATTACATCTGGTTGTAATCCTGAATAAATCTGTGCTTTGGTAAATTAAATCTAGTTTGATATTCTTTCATACTTGGAAATAGCTTGGGGCGAGTGATTAAAAAGACCTACGATTTGTTTGCATATGGATATATTTTTTTTACGTCTCTGTTCCAAATATGGAATCATTGAGAACTAGTGTCAAAGAGTGTAAAAGCAAGGTAATTTCTGGAATCCCTTGCGTAACTCCTGCAGCCATATTAGGAGCGTTATCGCTTACTATAACATGAATTTTATTAGCAGGAATATTGAATTTTTTCATAACATTTTGAAGACAATCACTAATATGCTGTGTGAGATACGTGAAAAGGTAAAACTCGAAGGATAGCATTTATATTCAAATAGCTCAAATTACAAGCCTACAGGCAAATATTTCACTGCTCACTTACGAGTTCACGGGTTTATAATTATCAAAACATATTACATAAACATGACCTAACGAAAACATGCCAAATGTTCTGCCTGTCTGAAAATCCTAACATGATATCTTAGTCTACGTAAAGATGCGCCGTTCAATCCAGTTTTCTTTAATTAAATAGAATTAAGGAAGAACTGAAATTAAAAATCAATACGGCAGACTTCGAAATATTTTCTTTGAAATATCATAAAGATCGAATAAAAATTATTTTCAGATTGTATACCAAAGAATCGGTCTAAGAATCGTATAATTTTTTGCCGATTCCGATTTCCGATTCCGATTCCTGGAAAAACAGCCGATTCCCTTCCGATTCCGATGCGATTTCCGATTTAATCGTTCCCATCACTTAATATATATACAGCAATTCTTGTGATGTAAGACAGCGCGGTTATATATATATATATATATATATATATATATTATATTAATTATATATATACTTATATAATATAATATATATATATATATATAAATAATAATAAATATATATAATACTATATAATTTATATATATATATATATATAATATATATTATATATTATATATATATAATTATATATATAATATTATATATAAATATATATATATATATATATATATATATATTTATTATTATATATATATATATATTATACTATATATATATATAGTGAGTATTATATATATATAAATATATATAATGTATATATGTACCAATATGAATTTCCATTAAATCGTGTGTATATATATATATATATATATATATATATATATATATATATATATATATATATATATACTTAGTATATATATATATATATATATAAATAAAATCATATATATAAATATATATAATTTCTATATTATTTAAACATAGAGTATTATTATAAATATAATATATATATATATAATATATATATATATATATATATATATGATATTATATATATATATATATTATACTAATATATATATATATGATATATATATAGTATATATATAGATATATATATATATATATAATATATATATATATTCAATAAATATATAATAAAAAGTAATATATATATATATATATGTAGTAAAGTGTAATATTGGAGGGCCCAAAACCAAACAATATGAATCTGGAAATCTGGAATCTGAAGCATTCCAGGAACCTGGAACTGGAAAATGACTTCCTGGAAACTGGAAAATGGAATCCAGTAAAAAAAAAAAAAAAAAAAAAAAAAAAAAAAAAAAAAAAAAAAAAAAAAAAAAAAAAAAAAAAAAAAAAAAAAAAAAAAAAAAAAAAAAAAAAAAATTAAATTAAATTAAAGATAAAAAAAAAAAAATAAAATTAAAATAAAATAAGAATAAATAGTAAAGTTAAATTAGCGATTAGTTTAAATTTTTAATCATGCATGTCTTCCCCTGTCTGCCGTATGCGTCATCACTCTGCCTCGCACCGCACTGCTCCGCACCGCACCGCACCGCACCGCTACGTCCAACGTGTGATGGGTTGAGTTCCAAAATCTGGAAATGGTCATAGAAGGTTGAAATTTGTATAATGTATAGAAGAAGTAGAAATGCACGGCGTGCATAAGAGAAGAAGGAGGAATGAGGGAAGGAAGAAGTAGGAATGTGAAAGGAGGAAGAATGGTATGGAACCTGCCGGAGGTGGTTCCTAACTGAAATTCAGATCTTAAAGTTGAAGTTTAAATGCACGAGTGCATAAGAGAAGTGGAGGAATGAGAAGGAGGTTTAATGTTAAAGAGAAGTGTAAGTTTTATGGATACAGTGAGTTAAGGATTATGAGTATATATATAGGAGAGTGACTTGATTAGTAAGAATGTCCATCCGCACTATCTAAAGGACGCAGCCGATGAGTATGTCACACAATTTTTCTAGATTCAATGTCTCAACTAATTTTTACGAATATATACACATACCTTACCAGCTATAAATTAACAATATACTAAATAAAGTTTTTTTTTAGTTAAAAAATACAAAATGTTTTTAATAAATAAGCAAATAACATAAACAAATAAATATAATAAATTTGTTTTGCTATAGTGTTTAAAACATTAATAGTTATAATGATAACTATAAAACAAGTATTACTAAAATTATAAATGTATTGATAGTTATGTTTAAAACAGAAATTTTTAACTTTGAATCAGATTTTGCTATTCTTGTATCTTCAATTAGGATTTTATCTAATTATTTAGTAGATTCTTTTCAAATTTTGATTTGTTATTTCTTTTTAATTAGCATGTGTGTAAAGTTGGGTTTGGTTTGTTATAAACTGATATATAACCATTATTTTAGTCTCTCTTTATAACTGAATTACCTGGATGACTGATTTACTTGGACAAATTTAAACTGATAAAATAACTGCCTTACCTAATACTCCTGACTCTTGAATATTATTTTATTACGTTGAGTTTTTTACTGGGCTTGTTAACTATTTATGTGGTGTTAAAATGTCCATATTTTATTTAATTACCCGTTTTCATTTATGAAACCATATAAAGATAGTTAATATAAAGTATTTTTTCGAGTTAAAATACAGTATTTTGTTAATTTGTTTTTAGACAGAAAGAAAAATTAATCCTTTGTAAAAATGATAAATATAATATTTATATAGAGATGTATTTAAATTTAAAAGCAAAACTCAAAATATTTATATGAGATATCTCATTATTAGACTAAAAAAATTGTTTAAAATCTTATTAAAACGATCTTTTTATAATAAATTGATAACGAAAAGAAATACGTATGTAGATGAAACAACGTAAAGGAAATGATATACTGCAATATTTACATCACCTAATAAAGCAGGTTTAGTAAATCAGGTAAACAGTAAATCAGAAAGCCAGTAAATTTAGTAAGCCAGTAAATCAGTAAATCAGTAAATCAGTAAATCAGAATTCAGTAAGCAGTAAATGTAAATCAGTTAATCTAACAACCCTCCTACCCATCCATGATCTATTGATCTATTTGATCTATTGATTGATTCAAGTAATATTTTGTTTAACATAACACCAAAAAACTTTTATTTATTTTGTTTTGTTTTTCTTTAAACATTATGTTTTTACATAAAAATTTATTTATTTTGTTTATTTGCTTTAAACATTTTTGTTTTTACTAAAACTTATTTATTTGGTTAATTTCTGTAAAAGTATGTTGTATAACGTAAAAAATGTTGCATTTTTACATACCCTAAAAGCACCTTAAAGCATTAAATCAGTTAATCAAACCACCCACTCTATACTCCTACCATCCCATGATCTATTGATCTATTTGATCTATTGATCTATTGATTAAATTCATATTTTGTACAACATTTAACCAAAAACTTTTATTTATTTTGTTTTGTTTTCTTTAAAAACATTTTGTTTTTACTAAAAAATTTATTCTTTTCATGTTAATAACTTAAAAAATTTGCATTTTGTGTACATACTTTAAACGCAGTAAATCAGTAAATCAGTTAATTCAAACTGCCCTCCTGCCCTTCCATGATCTATTGATCTATTGATCTATGGTTTCTATTGATCTATTGATCTAATTGATTCAAGACATTATTTTGTATTAAAAATTGTTTTACATTTTACATACTTTAAAGCAGTTAAATCAGTAAATCAGTTAATCAAACAGCCCATCAGTCACCCCCTCCTAGCCCTTCCATTTGATCTATTATCTATTTGATCTATGGATCTATTTAGATTTCAAGTCATATTATTGTTATAACATAACATAAAATAAATTCTTTGCTGTAGCTTGTGTGTGTTGTTGAAATGTTGTGTTTGTTGTTGCATTTTGTTGCATTTGTTGCAGTTTGTAGATGTTGTCGTTGTTGAAATGTTGTTGTTGTGTTGTTGTTTGCTGTTGTTGGTTGTTGTTGTTGCTGTTGTTGTTGTTGTGTTTTTTGTGTTTGTTGTTGTTAAATATATTAAACGTTCAAGTTAAATGTTAAATGAAAAAATACAACACTTTTTCAAACATATTCTCTAAAATGGTAACTAAAATTAGAAATTTGAACTTACCAGCCAGAACTCCAACCATAGCAATCTCAATCTTTACTATTATTATTACCGACCAAAAAAATATTTATTATATTATTATTTATTATTATTATTTATTATTATTTATTATTATTATTATTATTATTATTATTATTATTATTATTATTATATTATTCTATTATGATCCCACAACACCAATAACGCGTGCGATCACTTTGCCTGCAGGTCCACAACTAAAACGTTTTGGGAGGTAAATTGCTCTCTACCCGACACCTAAACATTACGTAATCTTGTTACGCTCAAGGTAGCCAATCAGAGAATTGTATTTGCTATGCCATCACGGACAGCCAAAGAAATTCGAGGAATGACTCATTAATCTTAATATCTTTTGACACATGAGGAGGGTAACGAGATTTATTACTTTGTTCCGGGCGATACTTTGACACATGAGAAGGGCGACGAGATTATTACTTTTCTCACAATATCTTTTGACACATGAAAAGGGTAACGAGAGATTTATTACCTTGTTCCCCAATATCTTTTGACACATGAGAAGGGTAACAAGATTTATTACTTTGTCCCATATCTTTTGACACAGTGAGAAGGGTAACAAGATGTTATTTACTTTTGTTCCCAATATCTTTTGACACATAGAAGGGACAACGAGATTTATACTTTGTACACAATAACTTTTGACACATTGAGAGGGTTAAATAGATCATTACTTGTTCCCCTTTTGTCCTTACTTAACATATTATTATTATTATTATTATTATTATTATTATTATTATTATATCAACTATATATATGTATATGAACATAACAAACCTAACATACCATACACACACACACACACACACACACACACACACACACACACACACACACACACTTACATCGAACACTTTCAGAAGGTAACATGAAATATTTTTAGGCTTATTCCGTTTTAGACTCCCGAGCCCTTTCAGAAAATAACAACACGAAACATGAAAATGATTTTATGCTATAGCCACTTGCATAAAGTGATGTAATACTTATTATATTTATTAAACAAACTGGTAGGTTTGGCAACGGCGCATCATACAGATGCGATTTGACAACACTGTATAGATTTGGGTGCTGAGTTATATATAAATCGACGAGCTACTCGAAGGCTCATTCTTAATCAAGAGCTCTGACGATCAACACCTTAAGGCACATTCGTTAGATTCTGTAGTATCATCATCCAAGTTTTTTATATCTACACATGAGGATTTTTCAAAATCAATACTTATTCAGAGAAGTAAGTGTTTTTCCTTAATATATATATATATATATATATATATATATATATATATATATAAATGTGATTATATATTATATATATATTATAATATTATATTTAATCATATATCATATATACTATATATATATTCTCATTTAAAAATAAGATTGTGGCACATCTGATCAATAATTAATAACGTAAAGTAATTAATTAACAATAGAGGGTAAATAATAATTTATACATGTCTAAAAAGTGATTCTTTTCCAGAAACGTATTGAATATACACTTGGGTAAAAAGCATCCTTCGTATCGTTATCGTCGCATCGATTAAAAATGGTATGTTGCTGTTGTTGCTTTGTAGATTATATTTAATATAAGGAATGAAGAAATACTATGTTAAACTAATATATTACAGACATAGTGACCTAATTGCAAGCAAACTTGACCTTAATTGTTTACTGCATCATAAATAATAATGACTTTAAATTCCAGGCTAATCCTTCGATGATGAATGCAGCTAATAAGAAGAGGAAGATCACCATTGCAGACATAACGCACATCTCTGTAGAGAAACTAAAAAAGTCGATGGAACGCCATACATATGAAGTAAAGGTTATTGAAGAAAACTTCTTCCATGGACCAAGAGATCTTGAAGCATCGTTCGAAATGGTTGTTAGTGAGGTCGTTGATGCTGTATTAAAAGACTTAGAATATGATAGTACACGTATGAGGGTTGGAATTAATTTCACGTTCGGTGATGACCAGTCACCTGACCGGAAATATTATGTCAACATCAGTTATAGAGATATATTAGACAATATTGCGGTGAAAGAGATGATGAGACGTTTGGAAGGTTCATTCCAATCAGGCGACAAGGCTACCTTTACCAAATTCAAAGTAAGCCAGCTACGGTGTTCATGATAGCTAAAGGAAAAGTAATGACTGTTTAAAACCGATAACATCGAGCTAATATATCCCTGTAACTGATGTTTACATTAGTAAAGTTCATCTAGAGAAAGGAGCTGTAGGGTGTGCTTTCAAAGCTGTTGTTCTGTTTAGGAAAATAGCTCGTGAATGTGTAGAGACCAAAAATATTCATTCGTATGCAAATTGAGAAAGCTGGCAAAAACATAGTCCTAAAGAATTTGGGTATGGTAGTATACAGATTCTTTCATAGTAACTGACTTTGAAAAAATCGAGAATATCGAAAAATGCCGTATAGTCGTATTTGGTCCTGAAGGTAACGGAGTAAAGATACTTTATAATCCCTCTAATGAGAACAGAGATGATCCCTTATACATTATCGGTCATGATGGAGTTAATCATTACTATGCTGTAACAGAAGATAAGTTAAAGTTATGTTTTGAGAACACCAAAAAACACGGAGCATATAGGAATGGCATCTTTTGCACTTATTGCTACACTTTCAATAGTAATAATATAGCGCATAAATTAGATTGTGAACATTACGGATGTAGACAATGTCTAGATGATAAGTGTCAAGGCTCATTCAGCCACGATGGTATATTCCATGAGTGTAATGAATGTAATCGTGAATTTTATAATACCGATTGCTATAAAAAACACCAAGATAATAATACGTGTAAGAAAATTAAGATTTGTAAACTCTGTCTTGAACAAATAAAGGCTGATCGCTATGGTAGTTTCAAACACGACTGCACAAAAGCTTATTGTACTATATGTAAAGAAAAATACGAGCCTAAAGAAGATGAATACCATATATGTTACATGAAGAAAAAGAAAAATAAGAAGAAGGATGATAAGAAAGATACTGATCCAGAGGTTTATACATGTTACTACGATATTGAGACATACCAGGAAGATAAAGGTTATGATGATAAAGGAAGAAGAATAATAGAATTGAATCCTTATTTACTGGTAAGCCAGATGATATGTGATGTATGTACCGATAAAGAAGGGGAGCAAGTATGTTCACATTGCGGCCCAAGAACAAGAACATTTAAATTAGAGGCTGAAAAAGGACCTGTAGGAAATTTCATTGATTTTCTAATGGACTTTTCAAGTAAAAGATCTAAATCAAAAGTAATTGTGACAGCACATAATGGTGGTAAATTTGATCACCAGTTCGTATACGCTGCATTATTGACTCACCCAAGTTCAAAATCTATCAGCAGCAATCCTATAAAAAGAGGCAATAAAATCATTTCAATGGGTACGAATGGAAATATAGTCTTCAGGGATACATTATTATTTACACCATGTGCATTGAAAAGCTTGCCTAAATGCATGGGTGTCTGTGAAAAAGACAATTCCAAGGGTTTCTTTCCCTATACATTTTTAAATGAAGACACCTTGAATTATAAAGGACTAATTCCGGATAAGAAATTCTTCAAAATAGAAAAAATGTCAACAGATAAAAAGCAAGCATTTGAAGAATACTATAATAAGTTTATAGGTAAAGAATACAATATTTTTGAAGAATGTGAAAAGTATTGTGTACAAGATGTTAATATACTAAGAAAATGTTTTGAGAAGTTTAGGGGCAGTTTCATTAAAGAATTTGATATAGATTGTCTAGATAATAACACAACAATTGCATCTTTATGTTTTACACTTTATAAAAATGTGTTTATGCCTGAGGAAAAAATTACTATTCTTTCACCTATGAAGCAATTCGGTGGCTTATGTATCAGGAAAAATTGAACAATATAAACATAAGGCACGCACGCAACGGTGGAGAGAAAGGGTTCAAAATTAAGAACAAGTGGCTTTACCCTGACGGGTTCGGATATGTGAACGGTATGAAAACAGCATTTTTATACCATGGTTGTGCATGGCATGGACATAAAGGTTGTAATAAAGGAAAAGGTACGCTCCATGACGTATCGGCTGTTGACCGTTACAATCTCACCATGAAACAAGAAGATAGGTATAAAGAAGCCGGTTTTAATGTCATACGTGTGTGGGAATGTGAATGGAAGGTACAAAAGACCCAGATCATTCAAGATCCTAATCATACCGATGAAAATATAAGCATCAGTGAATATATTCAACGTCTTAGTAATGATGTTGTTAACAACAGGCTCATAATTGATAATTCATTGCTTGGAGGTCGTACCGAACCCTTCGTACATTACTATCCTCCAACTAAAGGGCAGAAGATCATGTATTTAGACTATACATCACTTTATCCTTATGTTCAGAAGCGAATGAAATACCCTTGTGGTCCCCCAGAAAAACTAATAGGTGATAAAGTACCAGACATCGAATCATTCAAGAATGGTCTCAATGACAAATATTTCGGCGCAGCTTACATTAAGATTCTTCCTCCTCAAGACTTATACATCCCTGTCCTCGCTGAACGATCCAAAAATAAACTAATATTTCCACTCTGTGTAAAATGTGTTAAAGATAATAGCACGAAATGCAATCATGATGTGAATGAACGAGCCATTGAAGGTGTATACACAACACCTGAAATTCAATTGGCAATAGAGATGGGTTACGAAATACTTAAAATATTTGAAGTTTGGACGTTTAAAGAGAAGGAGTTTTTATTTGAAGGATATGTGAACCACTTCCTAAAAATAAAGACAGAGGCATCAGGTCTGCCAAATAATATTCACGAGGATGATCCTGATTTCGAGGAAAAACTTAAAGAGTTTATCCGTCTTATAATAAGAGAAACGAATTTACCAAAATTATTAACAACATCGAAGAAAATTATAAAGACTTACCCCCAATGTATATCTTGGAAAACTCTTCGAAATTTGAAATATTTGAAAAAGAACTGAAGATGTAGTATGTACTAGTGATAAACAAGTATGGGAACTAATCAATCAATGTGACATTGAAGTCCCTAGCGTTATTCCAATAGGCAGTAAATATGTTGTGACAGTTGTAAAAAATGCGTTAGCCGAACGATCATCAACTGCAACAAATATTCTATCGCATCGTTTACAACTGCATATGGCACGTATAAAATTATATGAGTTACTTAACAAAGTCAAACCAAAGGGCCTTGTACTGCGATACAGACTCTTGTATTTTTGCCGCTGGGAAAAAAACGATGAAGTTCCTGAAAAAGGAAACTTTTTTAAGTGAACTAACAGATGAAATAGCAGATTACGGTCCAGGGCCTACGGTGATTTCTTTTGTATGGTACTGGACCTTAAGCGTTATGCTATTAGAATAGAACTGTCAGATGGAAATATAGAATATTATTTTAAAGGTCAAATGCCTTACAATCAATAAAGATTACAAAATATACTATTCAATTTGAAAAACTGTAAGTTGGTGTATGATCATAGTTCCGAAAATAGTATAGGTCACGATGAGTCACTGTATGATGATATCAAAAACCATGATGTTACAGTGAAGAATGAATGAAATACAATTGGATAATATCGATGAAGATGATGTACGAAACGATGACCTGCCTCATAAAAAGGCAGCTCGAATAGACGAATCACAGAATCCTAATGCTAATTTACACGGTAGTAGCAGAGGAGGGTTATGTTATAACATATCTACTACAACTTTTCAGCCCGGAAAATATGGAGGTGTTAGTTGTATTGTATCCGGGTCAAGATGATTGCACCATACAAGGCTGATTAAGCGGTTTTCTATTCAAAAAAGTTCATTTCGACAGCATCCATGGATTTAAGGCGCACTTTAATTCTCCCATTTAATATATTATAAATATCCATCTTATGTTTATTGTACAATGTTTAATGTTTTCTATGTACAAATATTCTGAATAATTAAAAAATGGTAAATAACAAATTTTATTTATACCTCTATTATATTTATCAACTTTGCGAATGAATATTGAAATGTGTGTGTTGTGTGTGGTGGTGAGCGTATGTGTGTGTGTGTGATGTGTGTGTGTGGTGTCTGTGTGTGTGTGTGTGATTGTGTGTGTGTGTGTGGTGTGTGTGTGTTTTTTTTGGTGGTGGTTGTGTGTGTGTGCAGAATCTAACGAATGTTGCCTTAAGGTTGGGCGATCGTCAGAAGCTTCTTGATTAAGAATGAACTTGCGGGAGTAGCTCGTCGTTTAGTATATAAACTCAGCACCCAAAATCTATACAGTGCTGTCAAATGCGCACTGTATGATGCAACCGTAGTTGCCAGATTTACCAGTTTGTTTTATAAATATAATAAGTATTACATCCCTTTATGCAAAAGTGGCTATAGCATAAAAATCATTTTCATGTTTCGTGTTGTTATTTTCTGAAAGGGCTCGGGAGTCTAAAAACGGAATAAACCTAAAAATATTTCATGTTACCTCTTGAAAGCGTTGATGTAAGTGGTGTGTGTGTGTGTGTGCGTGTTGGTGTAGGTGCTCGCTGTAGAGACTCTGGTTGTGTGATATATATGGGCGGTAGGTTAGGTTTGTTAGTTGATTGACATAATTGCGCATCCAATAGCGAGGGAGTGGACTCCTGTCCATATACGAGTCTATGAGAATCTACTATATATAACATACTGAAGGATAATATAATAATATATAATAACGCATAAATAATGATCTTAATAGTAATTATATATGTTAAGTAAGGACAAAAGGGGAACAAAGAAATAAATCTATTTACCCTTCTCATGTGCCAAAAGATATTGGGAGACAAAGTAATAAATCTCGTTGTCCTTCTCATGTGTCAAAAGATATGGGGAAACAAAGTAATAAATCTTGTTACCCTTACTCATGTGTCAAAAATAGATTACTTGGGAGAGAAAACTCAACATAGAATGTATATACAAGTAGTTAGATATATCATTGGTTATCCTCCATATGGACATACATGTTAGTCAAGATATTGGGAACGAAGTGAAGATACAATCTCTCGGTCTGTTACCCTTCTCATGTGTCAAAAGATTATTGTTGATGTCACAGGATAGAGCAGATTCAGAGATTAACGTCCGTCGCCCTTATCTTCAATGAGTTGGTCCCAAAAGACTATCCCGGGACCACAGATAATTTGTGGCATACAGTGGCTCTTGTAATAACCTAACATTCTCATATGTGTGTTGGTCAAGAAAAAAAGTATATCCTATTTTAAGAGTGTATCTCTCAAGTGCGATAATACACATTCGTGGCAATAGATCGTTACACTAGCTTATTCGCTTTTATATCGTACCCTCGATCCTCGAGAGCGGAGTTGTGGCTACGCTACTGCTAAGTGCAAATATTCAAATCTCAGCTATGACTGGAAGGGCGTGAATTCGTCGACTTATGTGCAGCGTAGCAGATAAACAGTATTGCATCAATTCGCGTGAAATAGATATCTCGGAGTATACTGTGTGTTAGAGTTACGCCAAAGACTCTATGAATCAGCGAGCAAAGAGCGACTCTCCCATCCTCGAACAGCGTGATTAGTCTCTGCGACCTGCAGGCAAAGTGATCGCACGCGTTATTGGTGTTGGGAGAGAAAGTGTAGAAATAATAATTATAATAATAATAATATAATAATAATAGGTATTAGATAAAATGCATGCGCATCTAACTCAAGATATAGGATAAACTCGACATATATATTATCTTCATTTCATAAGTCGTACATAGATATATTAATTTACTGTGGAGAGAAGTCGGAGTACTGTGTCGGCTAATAAGAGTATGTGAGAGAGAAAGATATTTTCTCGAGAGTATCATCTGGAAGAAATTTTGCCTAGCATCCGCTGTAGAGTAGCTTCTGAGAGGACAATTGGTTAGAGCGCGTATGAGATTAACAATAGTTGCAGAGAAATAAATATTAATCTGATACCAGTGGTATTAGAGAAATATGTTGTGAAAAAGTGTTGTATATTTTCATTTAACTTGAACGTTAATATATCTTGTAGTGACGAGAGCGAGTATCAAACTAACTCGAAACGATATGAAGACACTAACATTCTACTCTATTACCACAACACCGACATAGTACAGAATATCGAGATGCTATTTCACCCTTCGATATATCTAGAAACAGAGAGCCGAGCGCAAACGAAACAAACTATCACAACAAACTCGAGTACTAACCCTCGATTCATTCTCTCACAAACAGAACAATCATAAAACGAAAACTGCCAAAACATAGAGTAGCAACGAAGATCAGACAGACACGAACACAATACTAATTGTTGCTTGCACAAAAACAACACAGCAAAACCTATCCACCAGCAACCATAGACATTGGATATGGGTGAGACGAGGGTATTTTTACTAATCGGCTCTCATAGATAATTAATAAACAGAGATTACGAACTGTTAACGCATCGAGAAATTTATGATTCTATTTCAAAGTTTATTCGAAAACTCCATCTTCACTTAGTTTTTCTGAGTCGAAATATAAGTCAGGCCGAGTATATTTAGGTCTCTACTCGGTGCAGGTAGGAGGGGTGAGCCCTAGTTATTATCGCGCGGAAAGCCGCTGAGATTGAGGTATATTTATGAAATAAATAGATCCTGATACTAGACAATACTATACTTCCTTGCTCTCTCTTACTATGAGTAAAAATTTCTAACTATCGAGTATTTCAGATAACCGAAACATAATAGCTTTATTCTGTTCACCTGTCAGAGAATAATAATTCTCCGATAACGAGTGCGAGCGTCTGCTAAATAGAGAAATATAGATCAGGTAGCTCTATCATTCAGGTCCGGATACCATTAGCAGCCCTCGTCTGTTGCAAATTCGTGCAGGAGGAAGAGACAGATAATTCGAAGGAAGAGGTCATATGATATTATTAAACCGCCACTGTATAAAACTTCGACTTTATTACCTGCTGTGGGTAGAAGGTATGGGAAAAAAACACATGTCATATATCTTTTTACAGAGTGTGGGGATAAAACAATGAAAGAAAAGAAAATAAAAAATAAAATTTATATAAAGTAGCAAAGACAAAGGATGTGTGTGAGAGGAAGAACCAAAAACAAAATAAATAAAAAGAATTTTAAGTTGTTAATGTCGGTGTACAAAGTGATTGAGGCTTGAGAGTCAAGGTGAAAGGCAGGAGTGGGAGGGTCAGAGTAGGGAGATCAATAAGAATCATATTTGTTTTCGTATGGTTGATAGCCCGCACGGAAATATAGAGATGGGTGTGATTGTAAGCTTTGATGTATACAACTGAATGTATATTTACTTGTATCTATAATGTGCGATATTTTTTCGCGGTATGTACATGGAGCGTCTCTCAGTTGCTCTGACGTTTTTCTAATTCGATATCGTCTACCAATTTTTGATCAGCAATATATCAGCGATTATTAGAGAAACACTGATGATAAAATCTTTATTAGACGAGATAAGAGACTATACTTTAAATGAGGTCTCATGTACACAAGCATGAGATAATAGCTCTCTAGGAAAATACTACAAATCGAAAAATAATGTAAATACTTATTCGGGAGTTAAAAAATAATGATATAAGAGAGGAAAACAGCAAGACACGCAAAAGTAAAGTGAAGAGTTTGGTCTGATAGGGTGTATGAGATATAAGGACAAGGAAGATATTGTGACCAATGCACTTGCACAAAATAGATCAATAGACAGTCAAGATCATAATGAGTAAAAGCGGATGACGCCGGCTGGGGTAGAAAGGGGGTATGCCTTAGAATTTATTCATGTATCTCTTTTATTATACCTTCCTGCTGGTACGTGCTTTTACTCGCTGGAGTCGGTATACTTGATCGTGGCATATTCTCTTGTGCAGACTCGACTATATACGTGATTTACGCAGTTATAGCTGAGGTGTCTCTGCATGAAATTCCTCTCCTACTGATTACTGATCTATAACCTCGATGTAATACGTAGTGTAAAAAGCAATTTTTTTACGTTGATAGAAAATTAAATATAAAAGAAATACTAAAAATTTATATTCGACGAGATAGATAAAACAGTATCGTTTTATAATAAACAACGAGTTAAAACAACGGGGATGGATTAGAGAGAAAGAACGAGAATATTACTAAGATCTGGCACAACAAAAAGATGAGAACACAAAAGAATAACTAGAAGATAGTTAATCTCTCAGTGTTGAGAACTTATAAAATGAAAACTTTGTCGATAAGAACATCTCAAAATCAACAATTACTCATTAGCTCATCTCTTAAGTGACGATTGATCATATAAATAAACATTATTGTAATTATAATCGCAAGAGGTAAAAAAGCTCAGTCTACAGAAAAGAAAATAAATTGAAAACATTAAATGATGACAATAACGAAGTTGGAATTCTCTAAGAAGTCGAATCTTGTAAAGAAAAATTTCTTCGTCTGATAGATAATTACTCTAACTGTTATAACATAAATAACAATATTTAGTCATAACAATAATCTACGGCTCAGTCTGAACAAAATTATAAAATATACGGAAATAAATGAGATTTTGGAAGGATATTGTTTTCGATTGAGACCTCGTGCTACAGTGTCTCCCTTCTCTAATAATTCTCCTCTATTAGACACATATATCATCCAAAGGTCCTTCCACATCACATAATCTCTATCACATATGCACTTCTCTACGTACCATAAAACGTCTGTTCCTTCAATCTTCTTTCCTCTATTCTCCTATACATCCCTCTCATACAATTTGCTCATACTTATGAGTCATCGTGCCGGTTGTATATAAAAAACTTTTCTTTATTTCTCTCATGCTGTAGGAACCACCTCCGGATGAATATCGTTTATTGCGTTTCATTAAATTGGAAAATTATATTTTTGGTTAAAGTATATCTCATATCAACACTTTATCTTCCTAACCTTTCTTCGTTTTCTGCTCGCTCTCTTCCTTCCTCTCTCATCTTCTCTCTCTCTTCTTTCTTCTCCCTTGCACTCTCCCTGTAGGGGTAGCGACTCTGGCGTCAACTTCTTACTCAGACATATATACGGCACTTTCTATATATCCTTCTCATATGACCATTTTGCGATGATCTTGTATAGAACTCAAAATACCACACTCAAACTATTCGTGAAATCGTCATTTTCATAAACTTTACCTTCTTTCTCCGAAGGAGATACCTTTTTTAAACGTCTTTTATCAAAATTAAGTACGTTCGTAATTAAGTCGGTTTTCGGCTCCTCGTCAATTGTCGTCGCCGGTTTTTCCAATCCTTTTACATCGAACTGGGTCAACTCCCTTTGATCACTCGAAGGAGGAGTCTGCGTCTTCGCTTTATTCGTTTTTCCTGGTTTCATCCAGCTTAGTATTTTGCGACCGCGACCGAGCCTTTTTTTAATTGAACCGGATTTCGTCGATTCTTCCGTTGAGGATAAACTATATGCGTTTAGCGATTCTATTTCGCTTTGGATCGTTTCATTAAGGGAAACTTCGTCTGATGGTGAATCGATTATTATCGATGTTGTAGACAGCGGTGTCGGAGGTGGCGGAGGCAGAGGCGGAGGCGGAGGCGGAGGCGGAGGCGGTGGTTGATTTAGGGAATCTTCGTCTTGCTGAGTATTGACAATAATTGATGATGTTGTTGTTGTGGCGAATAGGGACGTCTGTGAGGGTGGCGGCGGCGGCGATGATAAAATCACCTGGGGTAGTTCCGATGTAGGTTTTGGCATCGGTCGATACGAGGTTGAAGATATTTCTGACTTTCTTGGAGATAATGATGGTGACGGATGCTGCGATAGCATCAATGCGGGTGGAAAATGTTCATTTTCCGAATGAGTGTTTTGCGAGTACAAACCTTTTTCGATCTCGGATGAACGAATTGTAGGCGGTGGAAGAACGTTCGACTGCGAAGATTTACTCCGGTCAGGAAAAATATAATGATTCGGAGGATTAGTCGTTTTTCTTCCTAGCTTTCCTCCCTTCTCCTCGAATTCTCCTCCTCCCTCGTTTTGTACATCTCGTCCCCGCCGCATACTAGGTGACTTAAGATTTTCCTCATTAATTTCCGCCGATAAGTGCTGCTGGTTGCTGCCCTCGTGAGTTTGCGTAAGAGTGACCTCAGAAGGCAAGGTTTTATTACGCGATTTTCTCGAAGAAACATCTCTATGATGCGAATATCTCTCTCCGTTAAGGTCAAGCTCTTTTTCTTCTTCCGATCTTTTTTCTTTATCCTCTGAGAGCCGGTTCGTTTTCGTCGCGTTTTCATTTTCAGCCGAAAAAATGGTTGGAGAGGTTTCCTCATTTTGTTTAAATTTCTTATTTTGTTTATTATCATCGATTTCACTATTACTTTTCTTAAATTTCTTCGAAATTGGCTGTCGCGGCGACTTTTGATTTCGTCGTTGCTGCAGTGGTCGCCGGCGGGTCTCATTTATCGACGTCGACGACGATGATGAATACGCGCCATCTTCCTCTTCTTCTTCTTCTTCTTCGTCGTCGTCGTCGTCGTCTTCATCACCTACAATCTCACGCTTTCGTTTTAAACCTTTGGCGGAAAAAAACTTTTCCAGGTTGATCGTCAACAACGTGTTCTTATACCTTAGTAATTCGTTTTCGATTAAATTTAAAGTGGTCACGATGATTCTATCCGAACCGAGAATAAAGTTAGCCCCTAAATAGGAAACGTTCTCGTTTAATTTCGAGTACTGTCGGAGCAATTTCTCGCACGACATTATCAATTCGTTTCTCTCGAGATTCGTACCTTTAAAATATTCGTAAAACGTTTCCGCGTCTTTCAAGAGTCCAACCAAGATCGGCGGCGGCAAGCTGCGGTAGTAATAGTTTTGATCGCGCCCCTCCCATCGGGGCAACGACGCGAATTCCTTTTCGTTATTCAGTCGTTTCAACTCCACGGTGAACTCGAAGGCGAAAGAAAATATGAGGTCGCTTTTCATAACTTCGTACATATCGTAAATAGCGACACTGGGAGAGGTTAGGACTTCGTAAAATTTTTTTTGGGTCAACATATGAAAATTCCTAAGATCCCTTTCTCTTACTCGAATCGACCTCGGGAAAATATCGATCGAGTCGTTATCGCTACGCCGTTCGTTCGAGGACCGTTTGAATATTTCGTACTTTACGCTATACCGCTCGCTCAATTTTCGGTCAACGCCGAGTTCCTCTTTAAGTAAGGCGTAAAGAGTTATAAACGCGTTAGACCGCTCAAATTTCCCGGCCCCGATATAGCTATTAACCGGGGGTAGGGGAGGGCTTTCGTCAGCGGCCTCGCCGTTTCCGAATAACTGGTTCAGCAATCGAACTCTTTCGCTGTTTAACGCCCCCTCGCCCAAACCGCTTATCCAGCTAGTTCCGCCGGGCGATAAAAATAGTTGGTGGTGGTGGTGCGCGCTATCGGGACGAATAATATTTACGATATTTATCGTTGAATCCGAGAGACAATCCATTAATTTATATAACCGCGAAGGATCGTGAACCCCGTGAAGATATTTGGTGATAACATTTTCAAAAAAATCGTCGGTCTCGTCGTCGTCTTTCTCCCCGAACGAGTTTTTAATCTCCCGTATTTTGCCGAGAATGTTGTTTATAACTGAACAGTAAAGAATAATCCTCTTCCTATCGTATTCGCGATGCTCGTTACAAACAAATTTGTTGAAATTCTCGTCGAGGCTTTTTATATAAAGATTATTTTTCCTAAAATTCGTCATCGTGGTGGCATTAGGGGTAGTAGAAGTATTGAAAGCAAGGATATTAAAATAAATAAAAAAAATATATTTTTTATTTATATTTATTACAGTGGTGTAACAAAAACGATATAAAAATAAACGATGATGAAATCTGTTATATCAGTGGTGATATGTTTATTTACCTCGAAGAAAAAGATGCTATCGTAAAAAGAATAGTATAAGAAAATACTTTTTTGAAATAAAAATGCGGTCATATGAAATACCTTTTATAAAATATAATAATATATTTAATCATCTATTATAATAAATTAATAATTAGTGAGCCCAATAACCTCCCCTTTGTTGATAGTGGCGATAATTCCAGGTATTAGGAGGAGGAGGAGGAATAGCAGCGGGCCTTAGCTGTCCTAATATTGTTGGACGATTCAGTAATTCCACGTAATCTGTGATGGAAGAAACCGTATGAGTGCTGAGATGTGGGTCTCCAGAAAATGTTATTTGAAATTCATTAGTGCCCCACTCGTAAGAAAAATTTAAAATTATTCTCTGGCTCTTCTGTCGTTTTAAATGTTGGTATAACTCGAATCTGGCTTCCATCGGGTCATACAGCTCGATTAACGGTTCTTCGCGCCTTGAGATATAGTAATATTTACTTACGAAGTAAAATATATCTCGCTCGAGGCGAGTACGAAATTCTAGGAGCGCTGAATGGCTCGTGTCGTCGAATTCAGTAGCCCGAAAATATTTCGGTAGTTTTTTATTATTGCAACGTCTCTCTAATTCATTGACGAAACATTCCACGCTTTTCTTAAAACATTCAACGTCGTTCTTTTTTTCGATTGAATAATGATATAGAATGATTCCGAAGGAAGAAGACTCGTGATTTTCAACTTCGCTTGTAGTTTTGCATCGTTGTTGTCTTCGGGCTATAGGAGCGTAGGAAAACGCATCCCGATTTATTTCCTCAAGATTTAAGTATTGTTCCTGATCGCGGTCCATTAAGTGTTTTCTCTTGCTCGGTGGTAAATTTGTTGAATTATGTATTCTTTTTTCGACTTTAAAACTCGAATCGCGAGCCGCCTTAGTTGAGTATGATGATGATGCTGTTGCTGTCTTTTCTAAGGGTATCATCAATACACCGATAGACGAATTTTGTTTACTTAATTCAGAAGTGGAACTTAATTCAGAGGTGGAAGTAGTAGTACTAGTAGTAGCAGCAGTAGCAGCAGTAGTAATAATAATAGGATGGTTCGTGAAAGTTTTATTGTCCCTAGGAATAGATATATTCTCCGCTGGGGTAGAAATTTGATTACATAGGAAAGATTTCAAAAGATTTAGTTCTTCCTCCATTTTTAAGATCAAGTTCGATTTTTCGTTCAGTCGTTTTTTTAGTTCCTCGATATCATTAGTGTTCTTTTCTAATTTCCTCGAATTATTGCGAGAATTATTTAAGGCTTTAAGCACTAAGGATTCATTTTTATCGGAACAAGGTTCGAAGGCGTTGGGGTCGTATTCTCGGGAACTCGTCTTGAGAATCGTTCGTTGGGATTCTTCGTCTACACCGCTGTTCATATTAAAATTATTATTAGTTTGCCTTTTATTTTCAAGTTCACTTTTTTTAACTATACCCAAATTTTTACTTTCTTTTTGAATTTTTGAAATCTCCTCTTCTAATTTTTTCAATTTATCGTTAATATTTGTTCTTCGGGTTCTTTCAACGTTCACTCCGTAGCCCGCCTCTTCCTCTTCGTCCGACTGATTGACATTTAGCGGCCTTATTTTAGAAAAAAAACATCTGGTGTGGAACTCCATGCTTCTTCGCGTAAGGAACGATCTATATAAAAAAAATTATAAGTTCCGTTTTATTAATTACGTAGATTCGGAGGACAATTTGAAATAAGAAATTATTATTTTACTATCCCGAGAGAAACTCGAACCTCTTTACTTTATGTACGTGTAGTAGGCGATATCGAGAAGGATTAACATGACAACGAGAGTGATGCAAATTCTAATTCTTCTTCTTCTGGAACGTCCAAGATCTATTTTAATCACCGAGCTTATCTGATATCGATTACGATTTCTTTCTCCTTTTATATCAAATTTTCGCACGCATCAGCATCAGCATCAAATTCGCAGGTGTGCGATCCGACGTATTAATCATAATTTTTGTTATTATAAAATAAAATAAAAAAATTAAAAAAAAATATTGTTTTCTTAACGCCAAAATATATTTATTCCATCGCAAATATTAAAAGCGCGCGCGCGAAAGAACTTTATATTTTGAAAATGATTCATTATAAGAACGAGGTGCAATATTTGTTTCGTTTTTGGAAAAATGATAATAAAATTTACTCGTATAAAAATTAAAGCGCGTGCCGCGAAAGAAATATTTAGATCCGCATATTTTAATGATGACTCGTGTAACTTGTTTCTTTTTTGAAAATTATTAATATTTTTATTTATTTATTTTAAAAACTAAAGCTCGATCGAAAGAAATAATCAGTTCCGCATATTTTAATGATGACTCATATCCCCTATTTTTTTATTTTTGAACATTAATAATATTATTATTTATTTATTTTTAAAACTAAAGCGCGATCGAAAGAAATAATTAGCTCTGCATATTTTTATGATGACTCACGCAACCTGTTTTTTTTTTTTTAAATAATTATATTATTATTTTTTTATTTTAAAAACTAAAGGGCGATCAAAAGAAATAATTAATCACGTATATTTTAATGATGACTCATTACAAGAACAAGATGCAACCTGTTTCTTTATAAAAAAATTAATATTATTTATTTGTTTAAAATTACTCGTGCGTATTTCTACGATGAGTCATTTATAAGAAAAATGGTTCAATAATTGTTTTTATCTTTAAAAAATATATTTTTCTGTAGCGAGCGAGCGTGCGTGCGTATTAACAACGAATTTCTCGTGCATATTTCGATGATTGAAATCGTGATGCAACTTTTATGTTTTTCTTTTCTTTTTTAAAAAATATTATTTTTCCTCGTAGGAAACATATTATTGTTACTTTCTTATTACATTTTTATTTTTTATCTGTTGACATCTTTGTACCGAAAATGGTTCAAAATAAATGATTTTACTTAGCAATTTTTATTAACCTGAAATAAATATAAGCAAACTGTAAACACTATAAGGAAATAAAACGTACAAATTTATAAAAAAAAATATTAAATTTTAAATAAAAAGACACCTAATGTCGTCTGAAACCATTAAACATTTCTCCTACGTATGTCGTTAAATTATCGTCTGAAAATTGTCGAGCTCGTTCTCCCATTAGCATCTTAAGAACTAAACAAGGAGATCTTTTAATGGAAAGGAGGTTTCTCTTATCATTAAAACGCTTTCTCAGGATTTCCAGCGCTCTCTCTCTTTCGCACATTTTTTTTACCGAATCTAAGAAAAGCTTTCCCTTTTCCTCTTCCACGAAGACATTTACCCTCTCTTTCACTAAATGGTCTAAAACGCGTAGCCATGAGCGCTCTCTACTAAAAAATTCAACCCTTGGAACGTAGGTGGAAGAAAAATCGCTGATGATGTCGGTTTCGTCTTCCAAATTTAAAAATGTCACGAAATTTCGGACGGAAAACGAAGAGAATCTAACTTCTTCCCGAGGAACGTAAATTTCGTCTCTTACGATCTGATCGACGAACATCAAATTAGTGTTCACCCCCAATTTCCATTTCATAATGGTTTCCGCACCAACGCCCCTTTCCGCGATAGCTAAATCTTCGAATACTGGCGAAAAATTAACTTGCACTAAATTGCGATCGTTATTGACTTTCAAACAGCTTTCGAGGTTATCATTGACGCGCGCGTTGCCTAGCAGCGTTATCGTATAAACCGAAACGGAATTACGACCGCCCTTTCTATTTTTCGCGCTGTAAACCACTCCGCTAACGGGAACAAAAAAATACCTAATCGAGTCCTCTTGGCTTCGTTTAGAAACGTCGATGATCCGTGCCAGTTGCTCAGTATCAACGGGTTTTCCTTTTACGGAAGAATCGCCGCCGCTGCCGCCATCCTCGCCGTTGCCTTCGTCGCCCCACCTTTCAAAATATTTGCAAATATTAAAGCAGATAATTTTTGCGTTCTCGACGAGATTATTTTTTACCACGTCCTTTTCCGATATACACTTTAATATATCGATCGCACTATTGGGATTTACTTTCGACGCGCTCGAGGGTGTTATGGCTGCTGTTGATGCGGGGGGTCGGCCGTTACCATTTCCGTCGAAAACGTCGAAAATTTCGGACAACGTTCGATAAATTATATCTCCTTCGGAAGAAACCTCGTTCAAGTCGACTATTTTCCCGTACTTTAAATTGTGAATTAAGGTCTTATTCGCGAGCGTTTCATCATATTCTTCGTTCGCGGACGTGGTAATCATTACGCTTACCGTGTTGAATATCAAATCGGAGAACTCGGGCGACTCTCCGCAGCGTTGCTTCAAAATAGTTTTACACCATCCGCAATAATCGTAGTTATCGGTAAGCAGGTGTTTCATAAAATCGCGCACCGATGACGAATCGTTACTAGCGGGTTCCGTTTCTTCGCCTGAGCTATCGCCGATGGGGGCGTTATTGCATATCGACGAACCATTGGCGAATTTGCGCGAGGTTTCGGATAGTTTTTCTTTGGACGAGACGTTAGCAACGCGCCTAAGAGGTTTTTTAGGAGGGGTGTGAGTGGGTTTTTCGGAGGAGGAGGCCATCGCTTATAAATGATTCGTTAATTGGATTTTTTTTCGAAAGAACAAAGGTGATAGTAAAAAAAAGTATTCAGAAAAAAATTTATTTATTTATCATCGATTACATTTTTCGCTTTACCCCCCAAAAATTATTCTCCAACACGTGAAATATTATTGTTGGCATCTAATTCTTCGACTTCGTAACCCCCCCCACTAGAGGTCGAAAAAGACGAGGGTGAAGGAGATAAGGATGGTGAAACTAGTGTAAATGAAGACCGTGGCCAACGCGACGAAAGTGACGAGCTCGCAGACGATGACGATGACGATGGCGATGAAGATGACGATGACGATGACGATGACGATGACGATGACGATGACAACGAAGATGACGGTGTTTCCTCTTCGAGAGGGGCGGTCGTTATTTCCGCGAGTTCGTCTTTAGAGAAGTTTTTTTCAGGCGACGATTCTTCAATATTATTTTTAAAAGCGGCGGCGCCTTCGATTTTATTATCATAGTCAAATTTCTTTTTTGCGTTGGCGGGATCGGATAGATTCTTTCTCAATTTGTGAGCTACGCTCGCTGCGGTAAAAGCGCTTTTAATGCTATGGTGTTGGGTCGATTCCTTTTCTTCATCATCATATACGTTTGTCACAGCAGCAACAACAGCCGCTGACGTTTCCGCGGACGCGATACCGAGTGTAACGGGAACGGAGGTCGTCTGTGACGTATCTTCTTCGTCGACTGTTGATTTTGAAAGAGTTTCTCTCGAGTCCATTTTTTCGTATATTATTGTGAGAAAGAAATAAAAGAATATAAAAACTTTTCTTAAAAACTTAGATTTATTTTCAAACTACTTTATCGGACTCGATTTTTAATTTTTTCCTGTACTGGAAACAGAGGACGATAATAAAGACGAAACCGAAGAAAGACAGGCAGGTGATGAACGCTAAATTAATATTATTATTTATAATCTGGGTTTCAGAAACTTTAATTAGATCTTTGAAATTTGTACCCAGCGCGTTTTTACAATGTTTCCTCCAATCGTTTACGACAGTATGATTCATTGGCGATATTATATATTTTTTATTATCGCGTGGAGCGTATCGTGTATATAATATTTTTTTAAGGGAAATATGATATAAAAAAGTAACGTAAAAACACGCGTATTTTTATTTAGTTATTGTTGCTTACAAAAATTTTTCTTTCAAACAGTTTAAGTAGTAAAGGTCTTTATTTTTCTCCTTTTCGCCGTCATCGTCCACCCGAGGTTTTTCCGAGTTCGAAAAAGAATTTGGTGGCGAAGCTTCTTTCTCCGAATTGATGAGGTTATCGTACAAATCGTCTAAATAATTCCGCTTCGAAACGTTGCCGATACCAAATCTCGGTTTTGCGTCGTCGTTCTTTTTACGATATTTCGAAGCGAAGAACGAATCCGCCTCGACGGCGGCGGCTCTACGCTTATTATTTATTTTATTAGTATTATTCGGGTTCTCCCCCAAATTTGGCGTTTTGGATAAGTATTCGTTGACCGTTGCAGAAAAATGACAAGAGGAAATTACGGCGAGATGCTCCCCGACGGGGTCTATTAGTTCGTCGAAAAGATCCGAGTCGAAGAAACGCTCCTCGTTATCGAAAGTTCCTATCGTCGCGACCATGGCTATTTCTAGTAACGAAATCAACGTTGAGAATAATTTTAGAATCGATTTTAGGTTATCGTAAACTTTTTGAGCGAAACGAAATATTTTCAAAAACACCCGTTCGTCTTCTCTGTTTAAAAATTTTATTTCGTCGGGGGGATTTTTCTGCGGGAACAATACGTTTTTCAAATAGCTCTCTATTATGGGTAAAGATTTCCTCGTCGTCGTCGTTGCGTCTTCTAGGTGACGTCGTCGAGGAGTATTTTCTATATACTTTGAAAATACTTTCGGGTCGAATCTGTGGCGGCAAAGGACGTCCGCCTTTTCTTTTAAGTCGTTCGTATTAGCTTTAATTTTTAATTTCAGATTCCTCATGGATACGACCCAATACTTCGAGCCCCATTTCCAATCGGAAAGAGACACGAAGGTACGACTATCGTCGTGAGAGAATATCGCCTCATTATTATTATATTTAATCTTTTTTAATCGATGGCAATTTGACGTTAGAGCGTTTCGCGTACTTTTACGATTGAAAATGTCGCTGAAAATGTTTTTGTTTTCCTTCGTGTCTATATAATGAATAAAAAAAGTTAAGAAATCGACATCTTCATCTCTGTCGGTCTTTATCGGGTGTAGTTCTTGATCTTCGTCGTCGTATAAAATTAAGTAAAACCCCTTATTACGTTCTACGTTACTGCGGTCGTTTACCTCCTCGCTGTCGCCAACGTTATTATCGATATCAGCAACGTCGTTTCGAGGAGAAGAAGAAGAACATTCGATAGTAGTCGCGGTAAAGCGACGATTTTCGGTTACGGGATGTGTGTAAATTCCCATAATTTTTTTTAAGATATCGATAATAGGGGATTTATAAAAAAGTTTGTGCATGAAACGTGGAAAATATTCGGTGGATTTTTTTAGGTTTACGATTTCGTCGGGGTCGTCGTCGGGGTCGTCGGCGTCGCATACGCCATCTTTCGAGAATTCCTCCAGGAAGATAAAAACTTCATTTTCGAAATGTTGACGATCGATGCCCGAAATAGTTTTTCTAACGGTGACGGGGTTGCTACGGGCCTTTTCAAAGTTAAATGAGGGAGAATGAGGCGAAGACGATGACGACGACGACAATTTCAAGTAAAGATTGGTAGCGACGTCGTATAGGTTGAACACCAATTTTTTCAAAGCGCAGGGATCGGATTCGTACGCGTTCAATAGTTCGCATATATAATTGTTATCGAACGTTTTAATGGATATTTCTAGTCCCTCGGAAACGGAGGAAGAAAGAGAGAAAAAAGTATTCGGGTTTTTAACCGAGGAACCCACGGGGTCCGTTCCGCTAAAAGGGGACGAAAACCCCCCCTATACGAAATTTGTTTCTAGGACGGTGGGGGCGGATCTGCGGACAGGGCGCTATGTCCGATTTATTAAATTTTCTTTATTATCGAAAAAATTAAAAAAAAAAAACTGGTTATCAAATTCATAAAAAAGGCAAAACAACGCGGCAATCGATTCAGTCCTGGGGAAAAAACTGGGGAGATTTGGTTGGTTATACCGAACCGGAACATAAGCGTGCCGGCCGGCTAATTTTTTTATTTTCCCGGAGGGACACACACAACATATTTACGAAATCTTCGGCCTCGAGTCGAAACTTTTATTGAGCCAAACCCGTGGTCGGGTTTGTAAAAAAAAATTCCCGAAACTGGAGCCTCCTTGGAGAGAGTGCGGAAGGAAAATTTAGGAGCCACGATAATTTTACGGTCTTTCGTCCTTCTTACACGTCGTCGGTCGTTTTTCCAGCCCGCCGGGATCGTCGAAGGGATGAACCGTGCTTCTAAAGGTTTTTTTACTACGAAAAGGAAAAAAAAAATTTATGCCAGTTTCATTTGAACGGGGGGCAATTTTCCTACATTTCCCCGTCGGGAATTTTTTTTCCATGCTTACGGATTAAATCGTTTAATTTATGGTTTGTGTTGTTAAAAATTAAAAGCGAAAAATTATTTTCATTTTAGTCTGGTTACTTTAATTTACATATTTTATTTTAACATTAAAATTTTTAACATAAAAAAAAAATAAAATCGGATATATTATTAATAAAGATAGAAAAATATTTAATTAATTAATTTAATCTAATAAATAAAATTAAATTAATAATTTAATTTAATTAATTATAATTAATAAATAAATAATATTTAATTAATAATAAATAAATATAATTAATAAATATAATAAATTTAAAATTTTAATAATAAGTAAATAAATATTAATTAATAATAATAAATTAAATTAATTAATTAATTAATATAATATTAAAATAAATAATAATAATTTATAATAATAATAAATTTACGTTTTATTTCACGTTCACCCAATTATTTTTGTGGGGTTTTAATAATTTAGGGGTCAGCCTTTTTCCATTTTCCGAATTTTTAGATTTTTCACCTTTCCTTTTTTTGTTTCCGGATATCCACCCCGATCCGTTCTTTTTTTCTTTAAAAATCTCGGATTGGGAATTTTTTTCCTCCGGTCCGCTGTTTACTGACCGCCGCTTTTGCGTGGGAGAATTGATTTTCTATACCGGCCATCAACGAGGGGGTGTTTTTTCTTTTTTAACGAAGGCTGGCCCCTGGGCGTTGGGTGGGAAAGGCGTATTTTCTTTTGCTGCGGCTTGCTTTTCGATTTTCTTGCTTCGCCTTGGCGGTTTTTTCTTTCATTTTAATGAATTAATTTTTTTTTTTATCGTATCTCGCGATATGTTACTTTCGAATTAATTATTCAATTTTTTTTCCTCTTAATATATAAAATTTTTGCATGGTCCTTTTAAACCGATTTTGGTCGGTTTTCCCGCGAGTTTTCTTCGCCCTTCTAAAAACCTTATTCAACTCTTTTCTTTTTTGTTTTATAGGTAGGTGGATTTCTTTTTCCCGACGGAGGTTTTTTTCTTCGTATGGGGCCTCCCAACCGGGCCGCGACCTTGAGCAATCTACCCAAAAAATCGCGGTGTTTCTCTTTTCCGGAAGGGCATCGGGGGAACCGAATTGTTGGCTGCTGCTGGGCTGCTTTGCCTGTTGCTGCTGCTTTTGCTTGCTTTTGACTTTGCCGGCTGGGTGATTTTTGCCTTTTCCTAATCCTTCCGTTTTTGCGGGCCTTTATTATATCACTAAGCGTATTTACACTCGGATTTGAAGCGGCGACAACTTCGCGTTCCTTATTCGAATCGATATTGCTTCTTCTTTCCTTTCTTCTTCTTTCAAGCCTTGATTCGGGATTTTCAAATTAGGCATGCGGGGTTTTTTTCAACCACCGGGGACCAAAACATTCTTAAACAAGTGGATTTTAGTAAATCTTTTCCTTCTTCTTTTTCTTCTTCTTTTTCTTTTTCTTCTACTCCCTTCTCCCCAATTCCCGGGGCCCAATTTCCCTTCCTTTTCGGAGGAATGGAAATAAAAACCTTTTCGATGCCCTTGGGATTGGCCGCTGCCGCTGGCCCTCTACTACCCCAATTTTGCGGTCTTTTTTTTATTTCGGCGCCGTTTCTTTTCCAATTTTTCGTGGTCTTTGGCGAATTTTTTTACCCGATTTTTATCTTAATTTCGGGGCTCCGGGGGGGGTTCACGTAAAAAAAATCCGTTTACTCTCTTCTTTCCTAATTTCCGCGAAACCGGACCGGTTATTGATTAGACGGGCGTCTCGATCATTTCTTAAACGTTATTATAATACGGTTTTTACTCCAAATATTCGTGAAAATGTTGATAAAATTCGAGGTCTTCTTTTCCCTAGGAACCCCGCACCCGAGATCGGGAAAATTTTTCATCGGCCGTTGTTGGGCACGGTGGGCGCGCGGAATAAGCTTCAGAGGATTTGAAACGTTTTCATAGATTTATTAATTTCCTTCTATTTATTTTTAGGTAAAATTACATTACTCCAATTTTCTTTTTTGGGGGGTTTCTTTTTTAATTCTTTTTTTTTCCTTTTCCTTTCTCCTTTTTGTTTCCTTTCTTTTTCCTCTTTCGTCGTCTACGTTCGTCGGTCGTCGTCGTTTGTCGGTTTTCGTTCTTCGGGTGGGGCGGTTTTTGGGCCTTTTTTGAAAACGTTTTCTCTTTTCGAAAGTAACTTTTATCGTTTACCGCTCTTTTTCGTCCTGCGCTTTCAATTCGGTTCGAGGGAGAAAGAGAAAAAAAATTAAAGAGGCGTCGGAGGGAAAAAAACCAGGACGGGGGAAAAAAAAAATCGTTTCTCGAAAACTCCTTCTAAATCCGTCCCAAAAGTTATTGTTATTAAAGGGACGTTTTTTATTTCCTTTCAGTCAAAACTTTTGTTTTCCGAATCGTAATCGGCCGAATTAGTTGAGATGCCATTGTTTCGTATTTATTTTTCCGCAAAAACAATCCCCTTAAAATAAAACCACTAAAATTGGTTTTATGTTTCGCGGTTTTTTGGGAAAATGGCGTGGCATCCCTATTCCGCTGGGTTTTCTTAGATTCTGCGTATTTGTTATTTCGAATTTCGGCTTCGTTAAAAATTTCGATAAAATTGGCTTTCTTCCCCGTTTAATTTCCGGTTATTTCTCGATATCAAGGTTCCCAAGAATATTTTCGGAAAACAAGTTACGACTTAAAGATAGTCCGATCGGCCCGAAACGGCCATTGTTGAAGGGGAAAAATTGCGCTTTATTATGCTTAAAAACGTATCGAAGAGGGAAGGAGAGGAGAAGTAAGTTAGGGAGGTTGGTTTTATAAATGGAGGGGAAATGAGGAAATCTTATATTTAATATTTTTATTTAAAAAAAACGGTTAAATTTTCCTTATTTTTTCCCCAAAAACATTTATTCGGGGGGGAAATTCGGGAAGATGTGAAAAACGAAGTTTAAATAAAAACAAGATATTTTATTTTTTATTTTATTTCGATTCGTTTTTTTTTAATATTAATAAAAAAATAAAAAATTAAATAATCTAGTTTTCAGAACTAGAGCTTAAAAGCCCGTCACGCCCGATTTTTTGTTTCTTTTTTACTTAATTAGTAAATTTAAAAATCTTTTTACTATAAAATTGACGTCAGGTCGTTGGAACCCCCTCCTAGTCCAGTGGCGTTTTCTCTGTGGAAGGTTTTTGTATTTCATTTTAACGAAAAAAAAAGGATCCGAATTATAACTCGCCCAAATAAAAAAAATCGGTTCTTTTTGTTGCAAATTTGGAAAGCGACACCATGGAATCCACCGGAATATTGAAAAAAAAAAAAAAAGATTCTTTCGGAAAATTGGATCGACGCTCAAAAAAATTTCAAACGTACGGGAAATATATAATTGAATAGCGGGGCAAAAACTCACGCGGACCGTAACGTTTGTGAAGAATTATTTTTAGCGAAAAAAAAACTGACTTCGTTAAAGTTTTTCGGGGAAATTTCCTAATCGGGGGGGGAACGTTTCATTTCCCTGTTTTCGGGGGAACTTAATCCGGGTCAAAAACCCACGTTTTTCAAAACTTACGGAATTCGGTTTTAAAGCGTTTTTTTAAACAAGTTTTTTCCACCCTGGTGGGCGATTGGAAAAAAAAAATTTTAAAAAATTTTTGAATTAATTCACTGATTTATCCAATTTTTTTGCAAAAATCGAGTCGGAAATTTTTGTTCATCGAGGATCTTTTGACGTTCCCTTCGTTGTTGGGTCAAACCAAATAAAAATTACCCACTTTTGCGCCTTTCGGAGGCGTTTTAAAAAAATTTCTGTTTATTTTAGTTGACTTAAAAAACAAATCCAAAATTAAAAAGTTTTCGAAAAAAAGGGATATTTTCTCCGAAGGGTTCGAAAAAGAGGGCGGGGGACCTTTGCGGGGCATGTCGGTTGAGGGGAAGCTATTTCACATAATCGGCGGGGATTGAGGTAAAACCGGCTAAGGCTCACGAACGGTGGGGGTGCGATTGGGCGAATTTTTTTACGAGCGTTATTTTGTGGCAAAAAAAGGCACCCAGGTATTGTGGTAAACTACTTACGTTAACCCTTTACTTATGAAGACATTAAATAGACGAATATGAAAAGCCATAAAGATTTTCTTATCGAAGGGGAGTGCCGGGGGCATTTGTACGCGATGAGGGTGGCGGGGCCCCCATTAGCGTTTCTGACCGAAAAAACCGGCGGGGATTTCTGGAAGGGGAGGCTTGATTACGAGGATCGATAATATTTTCCCCAGATTACCTCCGTACGCCCGCGGGTAAAAATAATAATATTTAATTAATAATAATAAATAATATATTTAAATTAATTAATAATAATAAAATTAATTAAATTAATTAATTAATTAATAAATTAATTAATAATAATAATTTAATATATTAATTTAATAATAAATGATTAATTGGATAAATTTGGCCGCAGAACATAAAAAGTTAGGAAATGGAAATTTTCAAAAAAAAAATTTTCGAAAAAGAGGAATCGATTACGTTCCGGGAAAGGCCGGATTGTCGGAAGAAGGATGACCCGCGAGGGGTGGTTGGGTAAACTTGTTCCGAAAACCTCAAGGGCAAAAATTGATGAAAAAGTTTAAAAGTTACAAAAAAATGTTTTTTATTCAAACCGCGATGCCCCGGAAGGCGAGGCACGCAAGCTCTTTTCAAAAAAAAGAGGTTAAAACCGGTTTTCTTTTCGATAGGGACGGGTTCTTTTACTTCGGGTTTTAGGTTTAAAACCTATTTGGGAAGAAACAACTTCGCCGACGCCAGAGTTTGCTTACCGGAATGGAAAGTCTTTAGTCGCAATACGTTTCGGGACGCGCTATTCTCCATTTATTGGAATCGGAAAAATTTCCTAAAAAGACGGGGGGAAAAAAAACTGGGGCAAAAGGACTATCGCCATAACAAAGATGAAAGCTGATTTTTTTCAAACTTCTTCAAACGATAAAAAAAAAGAGTTACGGGCAAGCTGGGGGAAAACATTCGCCCCAGTGGCAAAACGCTCTTTTTATCGAATGAGGGAATAGGCGGAAAGGGAGGGGATAGAAAACGTTTTAAAAAAAATTCGTGTGTTTCGGGACGAGATCAAACGACGAAACGAGGGTCCGGGCGTGTTAATATCGCCCTTTTTCGAAGGAACTCGTGGGCAAAACGGGGGGATTGCCTAAGATAAAAGGCGAGGGGGGGATCAATTGCAAAACATTTTTTTCCCCCATATTCCGGGTCCCGGCCGGTTTCTTTAGAAAGAGTTATCGTACCCCCTTTAAATTCCGTTTTCCCGGACGGCGAGAAAAAAACCACGGATTTTTCGATTAACCGTCTTTGCGGGGGAACGTTACGGGCTTTGGCAACGTAGTATTTTACCAACACGGCGAGATTGCAAAAAGCTTTTCGCGCGGACTGGGGGGGGGGATTGACGGAAAAATTCGGGTTGGTATTTACTTTTGTTAAAAAGGTACATTCAAACCCAAGGGCACTCCAGAGCGAGAACGGGGAATCACCCGGTCTCTTTCGTCGGGAATTGTTTTTTTTTAAATATCGATTAATAAAACGCACCGGGTTGATTTTGAATTTCAAAAATTTAGAGAGGGTAATTTTTCAAAAAGTTAATTAACCATGAACGGCTTCGTTTTAAAAATATCCGAAAAAATTTTCGTGACGATTTAGAAGGGTCGGGATTAACCGAAAAACCCAACGGGATCGGTTAACCGTCGGGTTACTAGGGGGACTGCGGTGGGAGGGCGATTTTCCAAAATTTCATCTATTTGCTATCCACCTTCGGGGGAAAAACAACAACGTCGACCTTTATATTATTTTTCTCATTTCCACAAGGGCCGGGAAACGAAATCGGAAACCGTCCGTGCACACGATCATCGACGCGAAAGAGAAAAAAAAAATTTTTTATTACGGGAAAAAAAGGGGGTCGAATCTTGTACTTTGGGGCCAGTTCTATGCTAATGTAAAAACGCAAATTTTACCCATCGTTGAAACGCCGACCGGCCGGCCGATTTATCGGGGGACGGGATAATATTAAACCCGAATTGATGGGGGGGAACCAAAACAACATCGAAGAAACCGGACACAAGGGCGTCAAGGGCAAAAAAACCGAGTTTTTACGAAGAAAAAATCCCAAAAATTACCTCCCTCCGTCTCCTCCCTCCTTATCTTTCCTCCTTTCTTTTTCCATTTCGGCGGACCTTGAGGGAGACAATAAGATTTCGGAGGGATTGAAAAAACCCGTCAGACTTTTTTTTAACCAAAAACCCACGGGGCGTCGAAAGCTCGTTAAACGGATTCAATATTATCACTATTCTTTGAAAATTTGTTATTTTAATAGAGTTAAATTTCACAAATTTTTTTGTATTTCCTACCTTTTTGGATTTCGAAAAAAAAAACTGGGATAAAACCAAATTCTGATGAACACTACTTCTTTTCCATCAAGTCCATGGCCTCCTCCTCCTCCTTCTCCGTGGTGGAGCGAAAAAAAACAATAGATTCCCCCCAAAAGTCCCATTTCTGATTCTGAATCCTGCAGTTTACTTGCTTTCGTTTACGAAAAAAAAAATAAAATTAGGAGTAAAATACGTAATATCTTAATTTTGATTCGGGACTTACTATAAAAAAGACGCCTTATGGAAAAAAAAAAACCTCGGAAAATACGCTTATTTGCGTTTATATTGGAAAAGCAGGGCGGAAGTTATTCCTATATAAAAACAGGCTCCGTAAACGACCGAAGGACGGTAAGGAATCGAAAAAAAGGGAGAAAAACTAACAGAGGGAAAAGTTTCCCACCGTGGTTAAAATTTTTTTGGCCGAAAAAGGGGCATATTTTAACTGGTTCCGAATTTTATAAATCGTGTACCGCGTTTTTTTTTTTTCACCCCAAGGGCCGGAAATATGTTACGTTACCACTCGGTATCTACATTCATTACCTTTTTTCAAATATTTTTTTACGAACTTAAGAAAAAAACCCTTTCGATTTTAACCTTTTCGGGTATTTTCTGCCCGCCCTGCGTGGGGACGAACGACCGGACGAAAAAAACCCAAAAAAGAAGAAGAGATTAGGAGCCGGGAGGCAGCCCGGCTACCCACCCAAATCCCGAGGGTGTTCCCCACCCATCCAAAAGGGCAAAAATTCGCCTTCAAATTTTCAAATCCACCCCAACCCCTGTTGCTGCTTTTCGAAAGTGCAAAAATTCACCGCTGGATTATCCCGGGGTTTTTAAATTCGGTTTTGGGAATTATAACACGGCGGGGCAAAAAGCGGTCGAGGAAATCTTTTAACCCCCCTCTTTTCTCGGACGCCCACTTCGCCCGGGCCCGGTATTTACGCCGAAATTTTCCCGAAACGTTAATAAATTTTAAGGAGAATCGTTTTGAACAATTTATTTCCGGAAAAGCGCTATGATAAAAAAAATGAATATTATGAGGAACGAACCCCGGACTTTATAAAAAAAAAACTTCTTTCACGGACATACAGCGACGATGACTTTCGACGAAAGAACCTATGGACTTACGACGGGGGACCACGGGCTACGACCCAACGGGACGATTTTAAACTATATTGTAAATCCAGGCAGCGGGAAGCGGAAATAATAAAAAATCTCGAAATTGTTCCGATCAGTGAAAATCATAAACTACCGGTAAAAAACCCTTAAAAATGTTTGAAAAAGGTTTTAATTTTTGTCCCACGGAAGAAGAGGAAGAAAACCGGGTTGGTGGGCCGCAAAAACCGCAGGAAGGGCAACGGAGAAGACGAAAAAGAAAATTAGGAAGATGAAGTATATATGGGAAGAAGAAGAAGGAAGGGAAAATAGAAGAATAAATTTTACTGAATTTAAAGATGTAATTTACCGTTAAATTTTTTTAAAGTATTTACCAAACTTTATTACGTGTTTGTTTATTTATTTTCAAAAATACTCAAAGTATTCAGAGTAACTAAATAATATGTTTCAAAATCTAAGAGAGATTTCATGTATCAACTTTAGTAATTTAGTAAAAAATAAAAATTTTATTCCACAAATTTTACTTCTCGATAGTGGAAAAAATCCGGAACCGTGCCCTGCTGAGAAAAGTGGATAATCGTGATTCGGATGATATACGTACTAATTTCCCCCAAAGATTCACTTACTTGATATTACAGGCTTTTTCTTCGATCGGAATAAAATAAACTTTAGTGGTTGTCGAAGTATAGGCTTATTTCCTCCCACGTCGAAAAAAAAAAAAGATTCCTAAGGGCGGGAAAACTAAAAGTATGTCCTTAAAGTTATGATTCGAAACATTTAAAATTTCCCACTCATTCTAGGGGATATTTCGGACGGCCTAAAAAAAATCGGATTAAAAAAACCCGGGGGCCTTGAAGATGACGATGAAAAAAAAAAACGTTTTTAAAATTGGAACGGCTCGGTTGGGGTTGGGAGAGTTGTTGAAAAAGGATTCGTTTCTTCCGAACTTCTTCAAAATAAGCGATTGGAAAAACCCACGCACTTCACTTTTATTTCCGCCATACGTCGGGAAACCTTTTAAATTAAGATGATGATGGTTTTGGCGATGGCAGCAGCAAGAACAAAAGATCATTTTCAATCTAGGCAAAAGCGGCAAGGTATTGTGAGAATTTTTACCAACGGTTAATTTAGAAAGGGAAAAAAAAACCTTTCGGAAATAAAAATTTCATTATAAGAGTCTTTTCTTCTTCTTCTTTCTTCTTCTTTTCTATTTCTTTCTTTCTTCTTATTTCTTCTTTCTT
>JABUQX010049650.1:45000-60320 GCA_015478945.1 Trachelipus rathkii | reverse complement strand
AAAATATTTTATCAATACAAAATTATAATGGAACGCTCTTCAATTATAGTTTCATAACAGGATTTTCTCTTACTTTCCCATAAAATTATTTTATCAAAAAATTATTTTAAAATATAGTAATTCTGATCAAAGATAATTTTTAATAAGAGGTTATTTTACTGGGAATATTTTCAATGCATTGTGAAAAAATAATAATGTTTCATTGAAATTGCAATTTCTTGAGAAAAGCAGTAAAGCCGAATATTAATTAGATTTTAGGTTCTTAAATTGACGTTTTTTTTAATTTGAAATTGTCAATATTTGTTTTTAATATACCAATATTTCATTAGTTGTTAATAATTTGCTTTTAATAAAAAAATTAACTTCTAAAAATTACGCTTTTTCTCTTTAAATTTTCACATCTACAAATTTAGAATTCTTTAAAAGTACGATTTTTTCCTAAATTTCAACATTTGAAATTATTTGCCAGGTAATTCTTAAAATTTGAGTTTTTAACGGTTATTTTCAGCATTTTGAAAAAATAATTGTTTCATTGAAATGCAATTTCAAAAAGCAGAAAAGAGAATTTATTAATAGTTTTAGGTGTCTAAATTGACGTTTTTTATGAAATTTCAAAATTTGTTTTTATATACCAAATATTTCATTAGTTGTGAAAACCTGTTTTATAAAAAAATTTTAACTTCTAAAATTACGCTTTTTCTTAAATTTTCACATTACAAATTTAGAACTCTTAAAAGTACGATTTTTCCTAAATTTCAACATTTGAAATTATTTGGTAAATCTTAAAATTGAGTTTTTAACGGTATTTTCAGCATTTGAAAAAAGAATGTGTTTCATTGAAATCCAATTTCAAAAAGTAGAAAAGAGAATTTATTAATTGTTTTAGGTGTCTTAAATTGACGTTTTTTAATGAAATTCAATATTTGTTTTTATATAACCAAATATTTTACGATTAGTTGTAAACACCTGTTTTAATAAAAAATTTTTAACTTTCGTAAAATTACGTTTGCGTTAAGATTTTCAATTACGAACTTTAGAACTCTTAAAGTACGATTTTTCCAAAAATTCACATTTGAAATTATTGGTAAATTCTTAGAGGTTTAACGGTATTTTCAGCATTTGAGATAATGTGTTTCATTGAAATGCTATTTTCACAAAAAGCAGAAAAGCGAATTTATTAATAGTTTTAGGTGTCTTAAATTGACTTTTTTAAATGAAATTTCAATATTTGTTTTTATATACCAAATATTTCATTAGTTGTGAAAACCTGTTTTAATAAAAAAATTTAACTTCTAAAATTACGCTATTGCTTAAATTTTCAGCATAACAAAATTTAGAACTCTTAAAAGTTACGATTTTTTCCTTAATTTTCAAGCATTTGAATTGATTTGGGTTAATTCTTAAAATGAGTTTTTAACGGTATTTCAGCATTTGAAAAAATAATGTGTTTCATTTGAAATGCAATTTCACGAAAAGCTGAAGTGAATTTATTTAATAGTTTTAGATTGTCATTAAAATTTTGACGTCTTTTAATGGAAATGTTCAATATTTTGCTTTCTTATATATAAAATATTTCATTTAGTTTTTGAAAACCTGTTTTAATAAAAAATTTAACTTCTAAAATTACGCTTTTTCTTAAATTTTCACATTACAAATTTAGAACTCTTAAAAGTACGATTTTTCCTAAATTTCAACATTTTGAAATTATTTTTGTAATCTTAAAATTGAGTTTTAACGGTATTTTTCAGCATTTTGAAAAAATAATGTGTTTCATTTGAAATGCAATTTTTCCAAAAAGCTGAAAAAAAGTGAATTTTATTAATCGAGTTTAGTGTCTTAAACTTGACTTGTAATTGAAATTTCAATATTTGTTTTTATATACCAAATATTTCATTTAGTTGTGAAAAACATGGTTTTAGATTAAAAAAAATTTTAACTTTCTAAAATTACGCTTTTTTCTTAAATTTTCACATTACAAATTTTAGAACTCTTAAAAGTACGATTTTTTCCTAAATTTCAAACTTTTGAAAATTATTTGGTAATTTTTAAAAATGAGTTTTTTACGGCGATATTTTCAGCATATAACGAGCGACGAGGTGGTTGATTGAAATGCAATTTTGAGAAAGTAGATAAGCAAGGTTATCAAATAGTTTTAGGTGTCTAAACTTGACGTTTTTTAATGAAATGTCTTAAAATGATTTTTTTAATGAAATTTCAATATTTGTTTATTATATTAATATTTCATTTTAATTGTGAAAGCCTGTTTTAATAATAAAAATTTTAACTTCTAATTAACACTTTCTTAAATTTTCCACATTACAAAATTTAGAACTTCGTTAAAAGTACGATGTTTTTCTAATTTCAACATAGAAATATTGGGTAAATCTTTAAAATTGATTTTTATACGGTATTTTTCCATAGCATTTTTGAAAAAAATAATATAATACGTTTGTCATTGTAATGCAAATTCAAAAAGCAGAAAAAGCGAAGTTATTTAATAGTTTTAGGTGTTTATTCAATTGTTCGTTGTTTTAAAATAAATGTAATATGTTTTTTAATATTACCATGAATATTTCATTAGTTGTTAGTAAAACCTGTTTAATTAAAATATTCTTAAACTTCTAAATTACGCTTTTTCTTAATTTCACATGACAAATTTAGAACTCAAAATAATATAAGCTAAATTTTCATGCAATTTGATCATTTTAGTAAATTTCTTAAAATTTTTAAGATATTTTTCCAGCATTTTCGAAAAATAATGTGTTTCATTTGAAATGCAATTTCAAAAAGCAACAAAGCGAATTTATTAATAGTTTTATGTGTCCTTAATTTGACGTTTTTTAATTGAAATTTCATATTTTGTTTTACTATACCAAATATTCATTAGTTGTGAAAAAAACCTGTTTTAATAATAAAATTTTAACTTCTAATAATTACGCTTCTTCTATAAATTTTCCAACATTACAAATTTAGTAACTCTTTAAACAGTACGATTTTTCCTAAATTTCAACATGTGAAATTAATTATTCGCTAATTCTTATAATAGAGTTTTGAGCTTTGGTCATCTACTGACATTTCAAATAATGACTGTTTTCATTTGCAATATAGAAAATTGCAAAATTAGAGAAACCAAATGTCCACTGAACAGTAAAGAAGATTGTAATTGATTGTCTGTCTGTAAATTTCAATTATATTTTGTTTTTTTATTCCATAGTGTTTGATTAGTTGTGAAGAATTAAAACTGTTTTTAATAAAAAACTTTTAACTTCTAAAAACGTAATTAAAGTCTCATACATTTTACAAATTTAGAATGCGTCCTAATCTACGAGAGGGATTTATACTAGAACATTTTGTTTTATTGGTAAATCTTAAAAAACAAGCTTTTAAATGCGTTATCTAGACATTTAATTGGTAAAGGCATCATTGGCAAAGCAAACTGTCAAAGCAGAAAAGATTAAATATTACTTTAATGACTTATATTTGATCTTTTTAAGAAAGAGGAAAAACATTTGTATTGTATATTAAAATCATTAATGAGCTGTGAGAAACTGTTTTAGTAATACAATATTAATTACTAATAAAAATATGCAAATAAAGAATTTTGACAGTAGGAATTTAGATCTTTTTAAAAGTACGACTTTTTCCTAAATTTCAACATTTGAAATTATTTGTGTTAAATTTCTTCATAAATTGATGTTTAGGTTTCTCTTCCTCAAGCTCTTTCAGGCATTTTGAAAAAAAATTATGGTTTGGCTCCTGATCTGGCTCCTAAAACTTAGACAAATTTACAACAAAGCCAGAAAAGCGAATTTATTAAGTTTTATTTGGGGTTTTTATTTAAATTGACCTTATTTAATGAATTTTTAATAAAATAATTTATGTTAATTTACATAATAACAAACAAAATATTTCAATTCTTTGTGAAACTGTTTTAAGAAAAAATTTAGAAATTTGTTCAAAATTACGCTTTTTTCTTAAAATTTTCACATTGACACAATTAATCAACTTGCCTAAATTCATTCGTAAGTTTTCACTTAAATTCAACATTTTATAATTTATTTGGTTTAAATTTCTTAACATTTTTTTCAATTGATCTCATTCAGCATTTTTGTATAAAAATATAATGTGTTGCATTGAAATCCCAATTTCAAAAAGACAGAAAAAAGTATCGAATTTATTAATGTTTTAGGTGTCTTAAATTGACCGTTTTTGATTAATGAAATTTCATATTTGTTTTTATATACCAAATATTTCATTAGTTGTGAAAACCTGTTTTAATAATAAATTTTAACTTCTAAAATTACGCTTTTTCTTAAATTTTCACATTACAAATTTAGAACTCTTAAAAGTACGATTTTTCCTAAATTTCAACATTTGAAATTATTTTGGTACAATTTCTGTTAAGAATCTATTAATAAATTAACTTTTCAGCATTTTGAAAAAATTTTAATGTTGTTCTTATTGAATATAATGCAAATTTCTAAAAAGCAGAAAGCAAATTTACTATAATAGTTTTATGGTGTCGTCATTACAATTGACGTCTCTTTTTAAGAAATTTCAAATATTTTTGACTTTTCAAATTTATACCAAATATCTCATTAGTTGTGAAAATCGCCTGTTTTTAATAAAAAATTTTAGAACTTCTAAAAATTATTGCTCTTTCTTTCTTTAAATTTCACATTCTACAATTTTTAACTTTCTAAATATGTAAGATTTTTTAATAAATAATTTTAACATTTGGAAAATTTTGTTGGTAACATATTTATTAAAAATTTAGTATTATAACCCTACAGGGAACCATGCAACATTAAAGTGTGCTTTCATTGAAGAAAGCAATCTGTCAATAAAGCCAGAATAGCGAATCTATTTTAAATGACATGGGGCACAAGAAGATTATTATCTCTCTCCGAATTCAGCATTGTGGTATTTTCCACATTTTTACCTCCGCGTTTTACTTCGCCATAATTTTAAAAATAGAGTGCTTGATGCTACCACCTAGGCCATTCCACGTCCCCAAATAAAGATCTGCTCCAAATACCGTAGTTTCTTAACCACCCCGGTTTTTCTTCATTCCGCCAATTAAAACATGCTGAGAACTTCTAGTGCCTGGCCAATATTTTTATTTTTTATTTGATTTGTTTTTAAAAGTCGTACAGTTTTGTTTTTTTAATGTAGAAGTTGGGTATGTTCGTTTATATACCATAATATTTATTACGTTGCGAAAACTGTTTTAATAAAAAAATTTGAACTTCTAAAATTACGCTTCTTGCTAAATTTCACATTTACAAATTTAAGACTCTTAAAAGTTATGATTTTTCCTAAATTCAACCATTTGAAATTATTTGGTAAATCTTAAATATTGAGTTTTTAACGGTATTTTCAACATTTGAACAAAAAATTATGTGTTTCATTGAAATTAACTTTTCAAAAGCAGAAAAAGCGAATTTATTAATAGTTTTTAGGTTTTCTTAAATGGAAGTGTTTATTGAAATTTCAAGTATTTGTTTTATATATACCAAAATTTTCATTAGTTGTTGTGAAACCATGTTTTAATAAAAAATTTTTAACTTCTTAAATTACGCTTTTTCTTAAATTTTCACATTACAAGATTTAGAAACTGCTTAAATCATGATTTTTCCTTAAATTTCAACATTTGAAATATTTGTTAAATTTAAAATTGAGTTTTCAAAGGTATTTTCAGCATTTTGAAAAAATAATGTGTTGTTTCTCATTGAAATGGCATTTCAAAAAGCAGAAAAGGAAGTTTAATAATACAGCATTTGTACACTGAAATTAAAATTTGACGTTTTTTAATGAAATTTCAATATTTGTTTTTAATTAGCCAAATTTTCATAGAATTTAATAACCTGCTTTTAATAAAAAATTTTAATTTCCTAAGATATTTATCGATTTTTCCTAAATTTCACATTACAAATTTAGAACTCTTAAAAGGTACGATTTTTCCCTAGAGTTCAACAATTTGAATATATTGTGTAAATCTTAAGAATTGAGTTTTTAACCTGTATTTATTCAGCACTTTGGAAAAAGATAATGTGTTCCATTTGAAAATGCAATTTTCATAAAAGCATGATAAAGAAGATTTATTTAATAGTTTAGGTGTCTTAAATTGATGTTTTTTAACGAAATTCAATATTTGTTTTATATAAAATTTTCAGTGTAGTTGTAACATTTGTTTAAATTAAATAATAAATCTTAGAAACTTCTAAAATTACCGCTTTTTCTTAAATTTTATTCACATTACAAAATTAGAACTCTTAAAAATACGATTTTTTTCTAAATTTCAACATTTGATATTATATGGTAAATCTTAATATTGAGTTATATTAGGAGGACGCGGAAAAAAAAAATTTCAGATTAAAAACTAAATGTGTGTTTACATGTGGCAATGCAAATTTGTCTCAAAAAGGGCAGGAAAAGCGAATTTATTAAATAGTTTTTAGGTGTTTTAAATTGATTGATTTTTTCTTATTAATAATGAAATTTTATAGTATTATGTTTTATAATAACCAAAATATTTTTCTCCTCTAGTAATATGTTGAAAATCTCTCTTAATTTAATAAAAAATTTTAAACTCTAAAATTAAAAAATAAATATTTTCTTAAATTTCTAGTTTCATATGACAAATTTTAGAACTTCAAGAAAGATTTACGAATTTTTCTTAAAATATTGAAAAACTTGTTACTTATTTTATAATTTAAATTTTGTAAGAATTTTTTAAAATATTTGCGGGAGGGCACTTTGAAAATAGATAAGTGTATATTTATCTATAGATTGAAATTGCAATTTTTGCTAATAAGCCAGATAAAGAGGAATTCATTTAAAGTTTCATGGTGTCTTAAATATGACGTTTTTTTATTAAATTTCAATTATTTGTTTTGAAAAATAAATTATTTAATTAGTTGTTGAAAACAGCACGAATAACTCAGAGGTATCTTCTAAACTGACGCTTTTGCTTTAAATTTTCACATTACAATTAGAACTCTTAAAAATTACGTATTTTCCTAAATTTTAACATTTGAATTATTGTTTGTAAATATAAAAATTGAGTTTTTAACGGTATTTTCAGCATTTTGAAAAAATAATGTGTCTTAATTGAAATGCAATTTCCAAAAAGCAGAAAAGCAATATTAACAGATTTAGGTGATGAAATTAAGGTTGAAAACAGAATGGGAAATTTTTTTCCCCCAATTTAAAAATTTGTTTTATTATTACCCCAAAATATTTCATTAGTTGGTGAAAACCTGTTAATAAAAAATTTTAACTTCCTAAATTACGCGTTTTCTTTTAAATTTTCACATTACAAAAATAAAAACTTCTTAAAAGTACGAACTTGCAGATTTATAACATTTCAATATTTTGGTAATCTTGAAGATTTGCTTTATTAAAGGTACTCTTCAGCATTTAAAAATAATGGTGTTTCATTGAAATGCAATTTCAAAAAGCAGAAAAGAGGAATTTATTTATTGTTTTAGGTGGCTTAAATTTATGTTTTCTTAATGAAATCAATATTGTTTTTATATACCAATATTTCATAGTTGTGAATACCTGTTTAATAAAAAAATTTACTTCGAAGATCATAGTTAGAAGTTAAAATTTTCACATTCAAAAAATCGAAGCACTCTTCAAAGTACGATTTTATCATTAATCTGGTTGGATACATTTGAATATATTTGTAAATCTTACAAATTGAGTTTCTCTTTAATCTGGATTTTCAGCATTTGAAAAATAATGTTTCCTTTGAAATGCAATTTTCAAAAGCAGAAAAAGAAATTTTTTTAAATGAATGAGTCTACATAAAGCATATATTTTGCTCTACATCATTCGGTGGGTATATTCACATTTGACCTCCTCTGTCATCAGTGCAGATGAAATATAGTCAATTACTTGATTGCCTGTTAACCACTAGGCATCCACGTCCCCAAAAAGATCGCTTCAAACGTAGTTTTTAAGCTACCACGAGTTTTTTCATCCCATAAATTGCTGGAGAATCAAAGACACTTGACCCTCAAATTTTATTTATTTTTGTTTGTTTATTTTCTTAGCAAATGATGTTTTTAAGATGATTATATTTCATATATTTTAGTTTTTTTATACCAATAATATTTTCAATAATATTTTAGAAAAAAACCTTATGTTTTTAACAAAAAATTTTAACGTCTAAATATATCGTTCTTTTGTCTCTAAATATTTCATTCTGTAAAGTGCTCTCTTAAAAGTACGATTTTTCCTAAATTTCAACATTTGAAATTATTTGGTAAATCTTAAAATTGAGTTTTTAACGATTTTCAGCATTTGAAAAATTATGTGTTCATTAAATAACTAATTTGCAAAGACTAGAAAAGTCGAATTTAATAGTTTAGTGTCTTATAATTGTACGTTTTAATGAAATTTCTATATTTGTTTTTAGATAAAAGAATAATTTAATTTAGTTGTGAAAACCTTTTTTAATAAAAATTTTAACTCTTAAAATTACGCTTTTTTCTTATATTTTTACATTACAAGTTTAGAACTCTTAACGAACAGATTTTTTTTCTCTAAATTTCTAGGAATCTTATGTGTGTGAGATCTTAAATTGAGGTTTTTAAAGGAAATTTCAATATTTATGAAAATAATTAATGGTTTCATTGAAAAATGCAATTTAAAAGCAGAAAAGAGAGAATTTATTAGTTTTTTCACGCAACCAAATTTATTGACGTTTTGAAATGAAATTTCTATGATTGATCCATAACCAATAATTTCATTATTGGAAATAAAAGCCTAGTATTGCTAATAAAAAATTATTATAACTGTTTTGAGCCTTCTTAAATTTTCTAATTACAAATTTAGAACTCTAAAAAAGTTGACGATTTTTTGGCCCTTAAATCAACCATGAATAATAATAGATAATTTAGAAGAATATATACTTAAAAAAATTGAGGATCTAAAATGGTAAATTTTATCAGCATTTGAAAATATAATAGTCTTGTCACTTGAAATAATGAAATTTCAAAAAGCAGAAAAAGAGATTTATTAATATTAGGTGTCTGAATCAAAATGACGTATTTAATGAAAATTTCAAAATATTGTGTTATTAATCAATAACCAAAAAGTATAGCATTTCGTTGTTGAAACACTGCTTCTATAAATAAATATAAAAATTTAAACTTCTAAAAATACGCTTTCTTTTGCTAAATTTTCACATTGATACGAAATTTAAGAACTCTTAGAAGGTACGAATGATTCTAAAAGTTTCTACTCACTTGAAATCTATTTGGTTAAAGATTCGTATAAAATTTGAGTTAATTTTAGTGGTTCTTTAAAGCATCCTAAAAAATATGTTTCTTTAAAATTCATTCGTAATGATCTATAAGAATTACTAATAATTTAATTTGTCTTAAATTGACGGTTATTAATGAAATTTCAATATTTGTTTATTATACCAAATATTTCTTTATTAGTTGTGAAAAACCTGTTTATAATAAACATTTTAAACTTCTTAAAATTACGCTTATTCTTATAGTATTTCACATTTACAAATTAAACATCTTAAAGTACGATTTCCCTTTTAACTATTTGAAATTATTCACTATATTTAGAATTGATGTTTTTTACAGAATTTTTCAGGCATTTTAAAAAAAACAACGCGTTTCTTGAAATGCAATTTCAAAAGCAGAAAAGTGAATTTATAATAGTTTAAGGTGTCTTAATTTGACGTTTTAATGAAATTTCAATTTGTTTTTATATACCAATATATCATAGTTGTTGAAATCCGTTTTGAATATAAAAAATAGTTTTAACTTTGATTAAAATTTACAGCTTTTTCTTATTTTCATCAATTAACCAAGTATAACGCCATAAGTTTACGATATTTTCATAATTTTTGAACATGTTAAAAATATGGTAAAATCTCTGATAGTATAGATGTTATTTAACTTGAATTCTCAGATTGAATAAATAGAAATTGAATCATTTGAAAATAGCAATTCAGCGGAGTCGGTTTCCATGGCATCATCTTTCAGTCATTATGAAAGTACAAGAGATTTTAACTCCCAATCAGCGAGTAGAATCTAACGAACATTGAAACTCCGGGTTTAGCAGAATTGATTACAAATAAGCTTGATGCTTTAACCACCATAGGCCATCCAAACGTTACCCAAAAAAATAGGCTTACAGAACGTAGATTTTTAAACACGCGGGTTCCTCCAATAAGATGCTGAGAAACTTCCAAAAGGAGCACTGCCCAAATTTTATATATTTTATGTTTTACGGATGTCTAATGAATGTTTTTAAGAAATCATATTTTTTATAATACTCATATTACAAATTAGTGTGAAACCTGTTAATTTAATAAAAAAATTTTAAACTTCTAAAAAATTAACGATCTTTACGTTAAAATTTTTTTTTCTTAAGTTTTCACATTAGAAAGTACATTTTTTCCTAAATTTCCATATTGAGCAATATTATTGGTAAATCTTTAAAATGAGTTTTAATCCTCAACATTGAAAATTGCAACCATTGACGATCAATCCATTACGAAAGCAGGAAAAATAAAAAATTTTATAATAGTTTATAGTAAATAATTTCTTTTTAATAATTGGTATATTACATATATGTTTTAATACCAAAATATTTGCATTAGTGTTTTTGAATAACCTGTTTTCATAAAATTTACCTTCTTAAATTACGCTCTTTTCTCTTTAGAATTTCTTCTCTACCTACTTGCCTCAATTTTATAAGTACATTTTTTCTAAAATTCACACATTTGAAATTCTTTACCAAATCTTAAAATTCAGTTGTTTCTCTCTCTCTTCAGCATTTAAAAAAATTAATGTGTTTTCCATTGAAATGCAATTTCAAAAAGCAGAAAAGAGAATTAATAATAGTTTTAGGTGTCTTGTGATGTCTGTTTTTTAATGAAATCTATTCAATCATTTTGTTGTTATTACAGCTTGAAAAATGTTTTTATTAATTCTAATTACATGCTTTATACTTAAAAGAATTTTTCTTTCTTTAAAAATATATATATTATTTTCTTAAATTTTCACATACCAAATCTAGAAATCTTGAAAAGTACGATTTTCTCCTAAATTTCAACATTTGAAAAATTATTTGTAATCTTAAAATTGAGTCTTAAACGGTATTTTCAGCATAAAAAAAATGAAAATGAGTTGAAATGCAATTCAAAAACAGCATCGCGAATTTATTAAATAGTTTTAGGTGTCCTTAAATTGACGTTTTCTAATGACAAAATTCAATACATTTGTTATTATATTACCCACATAGTTTCTTAGTTGTTTGAAAACCTGTTAATAAAAAATTTTAACTCTCCTATTTCGGATGAGCGGAGCCTTCACATTTATCAATATATGAACTTTCCTTTATATAAGTACGACTTTTCCTAAATCATTTACTACATTTTTTTATTTATGTTGGAAATCCTTACTTGATGTTATGTCGATATTTCTAGCATTTTACCAAGTTTAATTCGTTTCATTAAAAGCATTGAAGGAAGTTAAAAGATAATGCTTACTTGACTCGATGCATTTCGCTACAAAATTTTATATTTAATGCAAGTTCAATATTCTTTTCAAAATCTACTAATACCTCTACTGAATCCCTTGACTCAGAGATTATCATAAACGCATTTTTCAATGTTCTTAATATTTCTGCTTCTACATCTCCACAAATTCCTTAGAACCGTTAAAAGTGACGATATTTCCCTAAAATTTCAACATTTTTGAAAAGTTTTTTTGGTAAATTTAAAAATTTTAGGAGTTTTTATACTGGCTGTATTTCAGCGCATTTGAAAATAATAACTGTGTTTCATTGAAAATTGTTTGCAATCTTTTCAAAAAGCAGATAAACGAATTTATTAATAGTTTTAGGTCTTTTAAATTGACGTTTTCTTAATGAATACTTTTCTTAATATTGTTTTTATATTACCATAGACTTAATTTCAGTGTAATATGCTACATCAAATTTAGTGGTTTAATAAAACGATCATTTTTACTTCTAAAGATTATCGCTTTTATTCTTGAATCAAGATAAAATTTATCAAAATTTGTGTTGCTGCCATCATAATAATTTTCAACTTTGAAATTATTTTGAGTAATTCTTAATTTTTTTAAAGATAATTTTCAGAGGTTTTTTGAAAAAATTAATGATGTTCAATTGAAAATGTCTTCTCTTCAAAAATAAGAATGCAAAAGCGAATTAATTGTAGTTTTAGAGTAAAATGAGTGTGTCTTAAATCTGACGATTTTTTTAATGAATATTAATCTGATTATATTTGTTTTTTAATATACCAAAATTTCATTAGTGTTTGCCGATATATATCCAATGTCTTTTAAAATAAGTTAATTTAATTCCTAACTTCGCTTCCTTTCTTAAATTTCATTTTACAAATTTTGAAACTCTTAAAAGTACGATTCTCGTAAATTTCAACATTTGATTATTTTTGGTAAATATCTTAAAATATTGAGTTTTAACGGTATTGTTCGTCTATTTCTTGAAAAAATAATCGTGGTTCATGAATGCTCAATTTCAAAAGCCAGAAAGAGCTAAATATTTTACTAATAGGTTTTAGCCTGCCTGTCTCATTATTTATCAACAATGAATATTTCAATATGTTTTACTGTATATCCAAATATATCATTTTAGTTGTTATAAACCTGTTTAATAAAAAAATTTTAACTTCTAAAATTACGCTTTTTCTTAAATTTTCACATTACAAATTTAGAACTCTTAAAAGTACGATTTTTCCTAAATTTCAACATTTGAAATTATTTGGTAAATCTTACAATTGAGTTTTTAACGATTTTTATTTCGCATTTTTTGAAAAAATAATGGTTTCATTGAAATTACGATGCAAAAAAGCAGAAGAGAATCTGCGGAAATGAGGGCTACGTGTCATTTAAATTTTGATGTTTTTTTTTAATTGTAAATTTCAAGATTTGTTTTATATACGTAATATTTATTTTAGTTTGTGAATTTTTCTGTTTTTAAGTAATAAATTTCTAACTTCTTAAAATTACGCTTTTTTTTAATTGTATACATTTACAAATTTTAAGATGACTCTTAAAAGTACGATTATTTCCTAAATTCAACATTCTGAATATATTTGGTGAACTGCTTATAGAATTGAGTCTTTTTAACGGGGATTTTCAGTCATTTTGAAATATAATTAGTGGATGTTTACATTGAAAATGAGCAATTATTTTCAAAAAAGCATGAAAAAGCAATATATTTATTTACAGATGATATGAAGTCACAAGAGATTTACTCTCCATCAGTGGATTCGAAATTGACCTCCGCGTTCCGCAATTCATAGGCTTTGTGCTTTAGTACATTAGGCCATTCCATGCGTCCCCAAAAAAGATCGCTCATAATCGTAGTTTTTTAAAGCACCTCCGGTTTTCTCATCCCATAAGATATTATAACCAAGAGAGAGAATGCCCAATTTTTATTTTATTTTTTTTTTTTATGCGATGTCTTAAATTGATGTTTTTTAATGAAAATTCGATATATTTGTTATATTACCAATAGTGATTTCATTAAGATGTAGAAAAACTGTTTTAAATAAGAAAAATTTACATCTTCTAAATTACGCTTTTGCTATAAATTGTTAACGATTACTAAAGATTAAACATTAAATAAGTATGGAATTATATTCCCATAATTCAACATTTGAGAATAATTAGTGCTAAATCATTAAAATTGACATTTTGAACTGTAATCTTAAGACATTCGAAATATAATTATTGTGGTACCATTGAAATGAAAACAAATTTCAAATAAAAAGCAGAAAAAAGACAAATATTATTAATAGTTTTATAGTAGGTATTAAAAGTCTTTTTAGATTGAAAATTTTTTAATACTTTGTAGTTATTATTGTAACTTAAACTAAATTAATTCTAGTGTGAAAGAACCTTGTTTTAATAAAAATTTTAAATAGCGTGGTAATAGTACGGCATATTTCATTTCAAATTAATCACATACAAATTTGAGAACTGCTTAAAAGTACCGATTTTTTCCTAACATATTCAACATTTGAAATTATTTTGTATAATCCCTTAAAATTGAGGTTTTTAAATGGTATTTCAGCACTTTGAAAAAATAATTGCTGTTTCATTGTAAATGGCAAAATTATATCAAGGCAAAGCAGAAAAGAGATTTAATAATAGTTTAGGTGTCTATCTAAAATTGACGTTATTTAATGAAAAAATTTCACAATAATGTTATTAATAATGACCAAATATTTTCAATTAGTTTTGAAACTAGTTATTAATAAAAAATTTAACTTCTAAAATTTGCGCTTTTGCTTAAAATGCTTAACATTACAGAAATTTAAGAACTCTATAAAATTTTATTGATTTATCACTAAATATTCAACATAAAATATTATAATGATTTAAAATCTTTAAAATTGAGTTATTAATAACGGTAATTTTCAGAAAGGCATTTTTATAAAAATTAATGTGTTTATTGAAAGCAAATTTACAAGCAAGAAAAAGAAGAAGAATATTAATTAATAGTATTAGGTGATAACTATAAATTGAATAGTTTATATTATTACATGAAAATGGGATTTCCATCTATGTTGATATTGTTCAATCTTAAAATATATTTTTATTAGATCAATTTAAATCAGCAAATCTTGTTTTAATTAAAGAGATATACTAACTTTCATAAAAAGAAAATACGCGATGTGATTTACGTTAAAATTCTTCAACAATACAAAATTTAGAAACTCTTAAAAGTACGACGATTTTGCCTAAATTTCAACATTTGAAAGTATTTGGTACAATCTATAAAAAAAAATTGAGTTTTTACACGGTATTTTCAGCATTTTGAGAAAATAATGTGTGTTTCATATGAATGCAATTTCAAAAAGCAGAAAAAGGAGGAATTATAATTTAAGGTTTAGTGTGTTTTTTAGAGGGATGAGTCGTTTTATAATGCAAATTTTAATATTTATTCTTTATATGACAGCAAATATTATTCATTGAGGTTGTGAAAAACTCTAGTCTTTAATTAAAAAAATTTTAAACTTCTAAAATTACGCAATTTTTCCTTAAATTTTCACATGACAATTTAGAACTCCAAATTACGATTTTTCCTCAATTTCAACATTTTAAAGTATTTGGTGATCCAAAAAAATTTTTAAAGATATTTTCAGCATTTGAAAAAATTAATGGTGTTTCATTGAAAATGCAATTTTTCCTACAAGAGATTAATTAATACGTTTTCATGTGTGTTAACTTGACCGTTTTGATAAAATCTTCAATATTCTGTCCGCCTTTTATATACGCAAAAATATT
>JABUQX010049650.1:17500-20000 GCA_015478945.1 Trachelipus rathkii | reverse complement strand
ATAGTTTAAGCTAAGAAAATGGCATTTAAACGGTTCAGGCCGCTTTTTAGAGTAGTTAAGAGGAACGCTAATAAAAAAAATATTTAAATTAGTAAAATTAACATAAAAGATAATGACAATTATTCGTTTTTATTGAAGATCGTCCCGAATATGATATATCCGCCGCAGGTCGGCCACAAGGCTGACCACATACGCTAATCGATCCATTAATGCGTGTATATATACAAATCCGCTTTAGAGTCTCAGTTGTGTCAGTTTCCACTGCTCAGCGAATATCACTAGAATATTCTTTTAATGTAGAACCAGACAGACGACAAAAGATTAAAACGCGAATGACGATTTATCTTCAAAAACGCCAGACGAATCTGACGTTGATGCTTCGATATCGACCTCAAAACACACCCGCATTCGAAGACGATGATTTTTCAGATTTGGATGAAAAATATAACAGATTATCAATATTATCAAATGAAGTGCTATACCTCATTTTTAAAAATTTATCATTTCAAGACATATATAACATTATGATTGTTTTGGCCTCGAGAAAACGCGAGGTGAACTACTACCTGCAAGAGAATTATCTAATCGATAAAAATGAGTCGGAAAAGCTAAACTTCGATAGGCTTTTTTCAGTAATCGAATCAAATGATGACACAGAAAATACCTCTACCATTTTTTTAAACTTTATTAAAACAGCGATTGAGAATCCCTATAAAAATCACTCTTATTGCACGCCTAGAGCAATAGCCATGACGTTGACCAAATACATGATTTCCGAATGCCGCTCGCCGCTCGCCGGGACTGCCGCTGCCGCTTCTGCTACTTCTGCTCCTGCTGCTGCCACTAGTTCGTTTTTGATTACAATGAATAACGCGTACGAGCATTTGACTAGTTTAATCCTTTCATTAGATGATTGCCAAACGTTTAAAAAATTAAGCGATTTTTTGAAGCGACAAGGAGAACCTTTATCGAATATCACAATCCTAGAAATTGTTAATAAGGGTGTTACTAATTCTTTTGCCCAGGTAGACGACTATTTATAAATGTTTATAACTATTTCTATTTACTTTCCAAATTTATCCACGTTAAAACTAACCTGTAAATGCCGCCAAATTTTTTTAAGACAGAACGAAAACGACGAAAATTCTTCAATCGGTTATTTTTGGCGCTACCCACCTGTTAAGTTAAGCAAGTCGGGGAACGCTCTAATAGGTCAAGAGGAGTTTTTTAAAATTAAATACGCGAATGTAACATTTCAAGAAATTGAATTATCGAGCAAAGTGGAGAAGGTTGAAATTCCTTCGTTTAATCATTTAACGACATTGGTTGTGGATTATAACGCCATCGAAGAAATTATGGAGATTTCCTCATTGTTTAATTTAAATAAAATCGGTATTCGTTTAAACCACATTCACCCTTCAACTGTCTTCGATAGCGATCGGGTATTGATGCTGGCTAAGAAAACTAAAGTCGAGGTGTTAGAGCTGATATTGAGCTTCTACTCGGAAGAAGAATTATTTCCCAACTACACCTACCCTTTTTTGTTCGACATGCCGGGCGAATTCGAAAATTGCGTTAGACTTGAATGCAAATTGTGCCGCAATAAACGCTTATCTAGTATATTTATGGTGGTCGAAATTGAAAATCGAAGAATAATGGAATGGGAAATCACCGAAAATGGATCCGAAATTTATCCGAAAATTGCGAATAAAAATAGAGTGGATAAAGAAACGACGGAAGAAGAAGAAGAATATGGGGAAGAAATAGTGGAAGATGAAGACATAACACAATCAGAAGAGCAGTGGGAAATAATAATGATGAATAAAAAATTTTACCAAATGTTTAGTGAATTTCGTGAAATAAATAGAATAATCGCACCAATATGTCTCTTGTGTAGGTCAATTCGCTACGCTATGGTGTTTTTAATGCGTTACTTTTTCGAGCGAAAGACCGGCAATTTCGATTATATGGGAGGACGATGTCGACCACCTATTTGTGAAATGAATCACACGATATTAGAAGAGAAAATAATCGGCGCTTGGGATATAATTTTTTTTAGAACCAATTTGCGAAGGATGATCAGAAAAACTGATGGTTTCCTAGAACTGAAGATAGGAGATCTCTGCGAATTTAATACCATCCTACAAAGAAATGCGAAATTTAGTGCGATTTCATCCCCTTCCAGATTTGAAAATGTGTATAATTTAAAGCTAGTGGTGGATGAATTTTATAAAACTTAATAATATCACCTATAAGAAAGAGATATTCAAATATATACGTTGAGGATGAAATAAGATATAACAAAAAAGAAAAAAAAAGATTAGTACAAAACATCAAAATTATCCTTAGAACTAAAGTATACAAGGACAAACAACTGAGTAAAGAAACAACGATACATATCTAAGATCAACAAGATAAGATAGGAAAATAAACGACAGCACAAAACATATTGATAATGAACATAAATTATCGTCGCGGCTTTGCGCAGGCTTTGGCTGTG
>JABUQX010049650.1:10000-12500 GCA_015478945.1 Trachelipus rathkii | reverse complement strand
CTTTTACACATAGCAACACTCCATCGTTACTCTCCAGCCATATTGCTTCGCATTTCGTACTCCAGATGAATTTGAACAGCACTGAACCTTTGAACGTGCAATGCTTCTATATATTTTCGACAGCTTGAACACTTCTAAAACTTTTCTGTTTCTGGACCATCATATCGTTGTTCAATGAGAAAATAACTATTTATTCCAACCTTCGTAGTATTACCTCCGCTGGAAATTCACCTTTTGTACTTTCAACAGTCAGGAAACCTAATAAATCTACACGAACCTCAAATATTTTCTACTCATTTCTATTATTATGTTCTCATATTTGGCTATGATTATTATTTTCTTACTCTTATTAATAAAAATTAAGAGACTCAACCCAACAAAACGACCATGCCCTTATTTTTTTTTTTTACAGTTAACACCACCGCTCACGGGCAGAGCCATAATCTAGGAGGGGGTGTGCTAAATTTTGCAGTCTGAGCAAGACGGAGTCAAGAGAAAACAGCTCACACTCACATGCCGACCAGTGACGAACCTGGGTCTCTCGCGGGCGAGTAATCTACCGCTGAGCTACCAGACGCTATTTGGAGTTTGAACCATTCCTTCTTAAACTCTGCGAAGAAAATCTTCATACGAGCCGACTGCGCCGAATATCCATTCTTTATATGATCTATGATCTTATATATATAATATATATATATATATATATATAATAATATATATATATATATATATATATATATATAATATATATATATATATATTATTATATTTATATAAACAAAGAACATATAATGGAAGGGCTAAAAAATGACTGCCTTCTCTGGGATTGAACCACCGCAGTTGCGAATGAGGACAATATACCGATCCATCCTCCGTAAGCCAGTGGTAAAGCATCTGGTATATTGTTCTCATTTGCAACATGCGGTGGTTCCAATTCCAGAGAAGGCAGTAATTTCTTTAACTTCCCAATATAATGTTCTTTGTTTATTTATAACTATATTGCGATATATGAATATTTTATTCTAAATATACATATATATATATATATATATATATTATATTATATATATATTTATATATATAATAATATATAATATCTATATTATATATATATATTATAAATATATATAGTATATATAGATAAAATCGTGATATTCCAAACCATTTCTAGGTATTTCAATATTAATTATCTTTAACGATGACTATTATGAATGATCCTATTATGAAAGCTTATATTATTTATAACTTCATTAAGACCGGAGAAGCGTGGTTTAGATTTGGTGTCATAATAAATTGATTCTAAAAAAAATATTTGTATTTGCATCTTTATTGATAGTCTGGTTAATGTTATTGCTAGATAAATCTAAAGGATTATATTACAGAATTTAAAATACGTGGTGTCAAATCATTTATTGTATACACATTTTAACAATATATATATATATATATATATATATATATATATTATATATATATATATATATATATATATATATATATATATATATATATTAAATATATATAAATATATATATATATATATATATATATAATATATATATATATATATATATATATATTATATATATTATATATTTTTATATATATAATATATATATATATATATATATATATATATATATATATATATATATTCATATTCATTACAATTTTGATTTATATATATTTAATATATATATATATATATATTATATTAATATATACTATATATATATATTATATATATATATCTATATATATATAGTATAGTTATAACATATTATATATAATATATATATATATAATTATATATATATATATATATAATATATATATATATAATATTATAATATATATATATATATATATATATATATATATACAGGTGACGGAAAAGAATACGTAAATGCAGCCTTAAAAGGGGGAGGAATAACTGTAACAGTGGACATGGGAGGTGATCCACTGGAGGTCAATATCAAACCTGAGAAGGTCAGATTCGATGACAATCAGTGGCACGTCATCGTCATCAATCGACGGGTCAAAGAGGTAAGTGAGGAATAAGTTCTCAAAAACAGTCTTTCATTCGAACGCGTTATCAGACTTAATTTCTATAGATTTTGAGCTTGGAATATTTTTGCTATAATTTCTTTGAACTAATTTCTTCTTTTTTTTTAGAAAAGTTTTAAGTATTTAATATTTAAAGTGATGATTTCATGCGTTTACTTTTATTTCGCACGCAATAGGCAAATTGTTTTAAATAGTTTAATGGTTTGTTAATGAAGAAGTAAAGAGTAAATTTTTGTTTATAGAATATTTGCATATTATCCATCAGCGCACATTTTTAAGTATATTTATACACGCATATTCATACAAATGTACACACACACATGCACCTACACACTTACACTTACACACACACAAACACACACACACACAATATATTATATATACTAATATATATAAATATCATACTATATATAAATATATATATATAATATAT
>JABUQX010049650.1:0-2500 GCA_015478945.1 Trachelipus rathkii | reverse complement strand
TGCTGGAAGGTTGAACGTACCACAACATTGGAAGACTCCTGTCTTGTTCAAATTTATAAGGGAAAAGGTGACAAAAGGAGTGCAATAATTACAGAAGAATAAGTTTATTGAATATCATAGGTAAAATTATGGAGAGGTACTAATAGAAAAAGCTAAAAATATTACGGATAAACAGATTGGGGAGAAGCTATGCGGTTTTAGGGATTGTAGAGCTTAGATGGATCAGGTATTTACCTTGAAAATGCTGGCAGAGAAATACTCAGAAAATTAGAAATACGTTTTTGCATCTTCCTTGACTTTGAAAAGGCTTATGAAAGACAAAATACAAAGAAGAAATCTGTGAAAATATTCGTAAATTGTGGAGTAAATGGACTGCTCTTAAATGCAATTAAAGATTTTTATAGATATTGTAGGACTTGCGATAGGATTGAGAGGAAGCAAGCGGATGTGTTTAAAGTAAGATAAGTTTGCGACAAGGTTGTGGAATGTCTTCGTGAATGTTTAATATCTTTATGGAGTTAAGGATATGGATAGAATTAGAAAAGAGCCGATTTGTGGAACATTGAAATAATTGGAGATATAAGTTCCCCTGTTTGGCAAATGGATACTTGGAAGGTAAGAAAATTGAAACAAAAACTGCGTGATTGCGTGCTTTAGTTTGAAATCGAGTTTTGCCAAATGAAAAGGACTAAAAATTAATCCTACTGTAAAAGTAAAGTGATGAAAATTAGTACAAAACCAAATCCAAAGGAGACTATTCTCAATCTGGGTTGGAATGAAATAAAGGCGAATGGGGAAACCTAACAGAAACTACAGTTTTTAGGTACTTAGAGATGAATATTGGGACCTTCGGAGGTTGAAAGAGAGGTTAACGCATAGAGTTGCGAGATTAAAAGAATATTAAGTAATCCTAGAAAATTAAATTGGAAAAGAGAATTTATCTAGTAAAGTTACAATAAATTTATTTGAATTGTATTGTGTCCAACTGTTTTGTATGGATGTGAACTTGGGCATTAAAAGAAATTGAAGAAGAAGAAATTGAAGTTTTGGAATGAAAGGTTTAAGGAAATACTGTGTGGGTGTAGAGAAGGACAGATTCAGAAAAAGCAAGAATAAAAGATATGCCCTACTCGGGAGACATATCCTGGTAGATAAAAACGAAATAAAGGAAATCGTGACAGTGGCATTTTGCTTGGAGTACGAATTGGCTTTAAAGAAGATTATAAATAGCTTAATATGTGATTACCAATTACCATAGAAAGTAAAATATTCAAACATTACAACCAAAGATTAAAGTTATACAAGTTATAACTATTATAAATTAAGGTAGTCAAGTTTTCGAAGGAAAGTAGTACATTGAACATTTTAAAGGTTCTCAGATATCTGAAGCAGCCCAAAAGATAACAGCTATTTCCACTTCCGAACCCTGCAACCTTGACACCACCCCCCGCTATGTGGGAGACGGTGATGAGTATAATATATATATATATATATATAATATATATATATATATATATATATATATATATATATATATATATATTATATATATATATATATATATATATATATATATATATAAAAGGCTTTTATAAAAGCTCATAAAGTTTATAAATATATAAAATATAATTAAGAGTTCACCTTTAAACATTTTTTCTAAAGACAAGTCTGATTTTCTTCCCCTTTTCACTTTACGTATCAATGCAATAGAAAATCTTTCAATTTCAATATATATTTCTTCGTTTTCTCAATGCAACAAATTCGAATCGTCACGATCCAATGGATTTTGGTAATTGGAACGACGTTTTATAATCCCCATTTGCTTCCTTTATTAATAAATGACCAAATAACTGTCGAAAAGCTATCGAGGAAAGGAAATTTATATCAATAACATTTTAACATTCTGAACTCGCTCAAAACTTAAAGGAAATTCAAAATATTGTTTCACCTTGTTATAAAGATATTTTATATATATTTCGTTTTAAGTTTTGTGATGTGTTAATAATGTATAAAATGTTATGATAGAACTACGTTACAATACTTTTAATATCTTCTCAAGTATTTGTCATGCGATGTTTCTAAACACCAGCCATTTGTATGTAGTAAAAAGTTAATTATTTAAGGTTAATTTCAAATTATTAACTACGTATATTTTCCTTTAGAACTTTGTAAATAAGAATGTTTACTTATACTTATTTAATAAACACTCTTATTTTCCCTCTTACCTATTACTTACTTATTAATTGGTTACTCCCTACTTCCTATTTACGCGCTTCTCACCTATTTATTTTCTACTTGCTTGATTCCTACATATTTTGTTTTCCAACTACATACATACATACATACATACATACATACATACATACATACATACATACATACATACATACATACATACATACATACATATATACATACATGGAGTAGAACAATTCATTTCTCTTCCCTTTGATAAAAAGTTAAAAAACCCTTTTCCTTCCATTAAAAATTTTTGTCTCCA
>JABUQX010049649.1:0-21655 GCA_015478945.1 Trachelipus rathkii | reverse complement strand
AGTTACGATTCCACACTTTTGGCAATCGTTGAGTCGTTGAAGAAAATTTACCAACTTCTCTTCTCTGGAAGTAATCGGGTCTTAAAACGACCACCCTTCATTAATTTTTTCAGTGGAATGGCTGGTCTATATATCGTGGACAGTAGTGAAAGTGAAGTTAATAATAATATTTAAATAATAGTGAGTAGTGGTTGCATAGTAGTGAAATAGGTAATTGTTTAGTATTACTGGATTGTGATGTTTCACGTACATAGTATATATAAATTATAAACATTTTCATTTACAAAATTGGTTTTTAAAAATTATTTTTACGGATTTTCGTGTTATTTACGTAATTATATTTAAAGAAAATATAAAAAATAACGTTCCGAAAATTTTAAACGCGCTAATTTTCTCGTTTTTTAGGAATATCGCTCTCGATGCTTTGTTCCGATTTTTTATATAATCATTGATTGCATTAATATTTTCCGATAATCGATAATTCTTTAGCAATATATCAACAATTCGATTGTTAGGCCAATTTACTGTTTTACTTATTAAATAAAAAAATCGCAGCACAAATTTATAGTAATAAATAAATAATGAATAAAATAAATAATAATAACGTAATAATATAATTTTCTTTGAATAAAGTATGTAATATTAAATATATAAATATATATATTATATATATATAATTATCTAATATATACTATATATATATATATATATTTATATTACGTATATATATATATATATATATATATATATTATATATATAATATATAATATATATATATTATATTATATATATGATTATATTGCTGACTGTCGTTGGAGTTGGAAGCACTAAAAACAGCTGGAGAAATGGAAGAAGAAGAATGAGAAAGATCTAGGAGAGAGACTAAGAGCAAGTCTTAAAGCTTCAATAGAACTACATTTCAATAAAAGTTCTGAAGCATTCATCTGTTTGAGGAAGATGATTTAAGATCAGATTATTTCAGTAGGTGGTAGCTTAGCAAATTGAGTCAAATCTTCAAGTCTGTAAATTCTTAATTGATTTGAATCAAAGTTTCTTTAAAATGAAAATTCATTAATTAAAAATTTAAACAAATTAACATTTGTTAGCTTTAACTTAAGGGATTAAAAAATTTTTAATTCTCAAGTTCTTTCAAAAAAATTTATTAATTTTATGTAAATATGTAAATTGGGATCTGTACTACTTGAATAAAATTTGTTTAAAAAAATTGGGTATCATCATTTATGTTTACAAATTGAAATGACCGTAATTTTTTGGCAATTTTTATTTCATATAGAGGATAACGTTTGATAATTAATTTCTGGATCTACTGTGGATGGGATGATTTCGACGCAGTTGGTAAATATGAAGACTATCTTCGCATGGCTGTTTGGCGGCTGGGAACCCCCTTCTGACATTATTAACTTCCCATGAACAATCTCATTATTACATATGTATTGTATGCGATTTGACACCACCCTGACAATTAATGCGGGGACACGGTGCTTAGTATAAATAAATAACAAAAAATAAGAGAAGCTGATTTAAGATTATATATAAAAATCAATTATTATATATATATATTATATTATATTATATATTACTTATTTATTATATCTATTAATATATATATATGGGCAAATTTAAGATGTGACCAGTTAGAACAAGCATCTTACCAGTACGTTGAAACAAGCTGCGAGAGTCGGTATTAGATCGACTCGAGCTGAGTTCGTGAGGCGATTGAATCACTATATATATATATATATATAATATATATTATTTTTAATATATTTTTTATATTATTATTGTAATTAATTTAATAGATATCATACTATATAATATATAATATAGGATATATATATACTACTACTATATATATATATATATTATATATTTATAATTAGTATAATCACGCCCCATTAGGGGGCTCGAGCCGACCGCGGGAGGACGAATGGCTGGGGACGTTTTCCTACCCCGGGGGAGGGGCGGCCGGGGACCCCGCGAACGACCAGTCACCGAGCGGGGGTTCGGAGACACCTCCGGAGGGGGTGGAAATAAGTCCTACCCTTTCAGTTCCCGGAGGCGAGGAGACCCCGACTCTTTCTATTCGGGGGCGGTCTTCCTTGGGGTACATCTAGTATAAAAATATTTTTTTTTTTTTTTATTTAAACTAAATTGGGTACCGCAAAGGTACCCTTTGGGTACCCATTAGTTTAATTTTTTTTTATCTTTTAAAACCAAGGTACCCCAAGGGTAGACCGCCCCGATGGCAGGAGTCGGGGTCCACCGGGAGTCTTTCGACCTTCCGGGGAACGAAAGGGTTAGAACTATTTCCCCCCCTCACGGGGGGGAAAAGGGTGTTTTGTTCCTGCAAAATAATCGCTGTACCTTTTTTTTGGTAATTTTTTTGGGGGTTGTTGCAGATGTTCCTGTGATAATTGGCAGAGGGGTATGCTCCCTCTGTCCCCCCAATCTTAGTTTCCTTACCGTTGTCGGGCTTCGGCCCACCAGTGGTAGTAGTATTAGCTGTATAATTATTATTATTTATATATTAATCTATATATACATTATATATCATCTATATATATACTATTTATATGATAATATATATATATAATATATAATTATATATATATATAATATATTATATATCATATATATATATATATTTAATCTTATTTACTGCAGATATTAATTTTAATAAATTTTCTCTCCTATCTTATGTACACAAAGAAATTAAAAATGATTCAAATTAATGTTTTACAAATTTATTTTTAGCTTTCTTTAGATATTATATTCTACGTAACATATGCATCCTTTATATCGAATTCCTCGAAATTAGGGAAAAAAATCAAGATATATAAAAAATAATACGATTCCTAATAAACTTAGAAAAACTAACCTAATTTGATTTTGTCTAATCCCTTACACGATGCAGGAAACAAGCGAATTGTATGATTTTCAAGAGCTGTTAATATAATAATTTTTTAGTGAATGTACAATTAAGACAGTAAACTTCAACAGTCGCCGTAAAAAAACTATCAAATATTTATTTTAAACCCACTTTTATTTGATCTGAACATGTTTATAATTTTATTACTATGACGTGACTTCCGTCCCAGTATACTAACATAATAATAATGAAATGTAGTAAATGGTTTTTCCTTAAATTAGTGTTTTTTTTTTAAAATCATAGTGTAAAATAATTAGATAGTTAATAGTTAATAAATAATAATAACAATATTAAAATCATAAACCTCGATTTGAAATTTGAAATATATTGATTTGTTTTTATAAAATCTGTTTAGTTTTTCAATAATTTATATAGTGAGTAATAATAATATATTATATGTATATGCTTGGGAATTATGTATATATTATATGTATGTTATTAAATTTGTATATTATTTTTTTTCATGTATTTTATATTATTTATTCACTAAAAGCAGTAAATAGCTAAGTGGGAGAGCACTCGCCAATCAAAGCGAGGGTCCCAGGGATCGCAGGTTTGCAACTGGCGGGTGGGAGAATGTGAGCCTATTCTCTTCCTTCGGGCTTTGCGCTCCGAGTCAGGCGTCGGGGCACGCAAATTGAAGTACACCCCATTCCTGTGGTGGGGCGGCTCTCTAGACTCCGTGTAGCGAGTGGTGTAGCTTTCATCTTGGTGTACAAAAAATATACTACATATATACTACCTATATATTATATATAATTACTATAATTAATTATTTAACTATATATATACATATCATTACTATATTACTATATTAGATACTATATATATTATTATAATATAACTATATACTATTCAATATATATATACTATTACTACTATTATTATATATATATAATATACTATATCAATTATATATATATAATATATAATCATATATATACTCATATTAATATAATACCTATTACACATATTGCCCATATTACTTACAACGAAATCGAGTTTCGTTTTTTTTTTTGTTTTTTTTTTTTCCGCCAATATTATTTTCATTCTACGGTTCACATCGAACTTATCTCAGTGGAATCGACAGCACATGCAATACATTCAGACCTGGTTTGTGATTATTTCTCAAATAAGATTTAATTCCTATTTCTTAGGATGGAAAAGGTTCTCTCGAGTTTGCAGTTTGATACAGGATTTGAGTTGCGAAAGGAGTTTACAGCAACTTGAATATGTTCGGGAACATGTTCTTAATTATTATGTTGATAGGTCATCATTGAAATCTTTATGGGCAATTTACGATTCTTGGCATATCCTATGTAATGATTGAACTCATGCCATTATCGTTCGAAGGAGTTGATCCGAAGATCTGCAAGCATACACATTCTACAAGAACTCTCAAATCCCTGTTCTCTACACTGGACCTTGAAAGCGGAATTGCACTGATGTGGAAATAAGTCCTATTTAAATCTTAAAACGTAGTATCTAGTGTTTCGTAAGTATAAAATGATATTCTAATGCAGATATAAAAGCATCAATGATGGAATATACTAAATAGTGACAACGATAGTAATCTTCAGGTTAAAAAATGGAATTGGAATTTGTCTAATTTGAGTTTTTGCATTGCTTGTTAATTTTTTTAAACACATACCAGAGCTGCGGAGCCGGAGCAGGGAGAGCCGGAGCCGGAGCCGGAGCCGGGAGCCAGAGCCAACAACGGTTTTGGGTGGTAGCCGCGAATCTTTGGGGGCCTATAGCCAGGGGACAGAGAGCCGGAGTCGGAGGTCACAAAAAAAGACTCTGCTCCGGCAAGTACAAATTTATAGTAATTAATTTAATTTGTATTTTCTACGGTTTATTATTATAATTATATTATATATATATATCCATATATATCTATATACACCCCTACCTATATCATACTATAATATATACTATACTAACTAAATATATATATCTTATCATACTGTTTTAGTAGGCTTTGTTTAATTTCAAAAAACTCAACCGTAATCTACCTATACATTACGTACTCTAAAATATTAATTACAAAAGAATCCCCATACCAATCCTGTAGAGTAGCATTCTCATAGCACCTTTGGGAGAGACATTGAGTATAACAGTAGTATTTCTTTTTGCTGTTCTAATAAACATATAAGTATAAACTAATATTACCTCTATACTACAAACTAACAACCTATATACGTAAATCATAAATACATATAATAAAATATAATAATATATAATATATATAAATATATATATAATAAATATAATATGATTATATATATATATCATAAAACATAACGTTATCTACTATCATTAAGACATTATATACTATATACATATATACATATAATATATCTTTTAATAACCTAATATAATATATAATAATCAATAATAATAATACAAAACAAACAACAACTCACTATCATACGCCTAAATAAATACAATACTAATATCAATAAATACACATACTGACTCTTATATATATCAATAATAATATATATAACTATAAATACACCTATTATACTTATATAATATACTAATACATATATATTATATAATACACCTATATTTATAATAAATACTAATACATACTATAAATGATAATAATATAACGATAAATATAACGATTATAATGATTGATTAATTTTATACCCGATATATATATAATCACTATGGGCTATTATCTAATCATAATCACTATTATATATTATTCATAATATCAACACTACCATATATACTTATATATAATATACTATATACTATATACTATACTAATACTTAATACTAATATTATTTTTTTACTGTACATAAACATTACATTATATATACTTTATTAATAATATATATTATATTATATACTATTATACTTATATATAATATACCTCATATATATATTATACTACTATCAACACTATACTGACTCAAAACTACCCAATACACCATTATACCCCATCCCAAACATACAAAAAAAAAGGATATAGTACATATATATATATGTTATACTTTATATATAATACTATTAATTATATATATATTTAATATTATAATATATATATATATATATATATTAATATATTTATATATTTATATATTATAATATATATATTATATATTTAATATATATATTATAGTATATAAATATCTCTCTTTTTTTTCAAGAAGAAATTTGATTTTTGTACTTAGTTTATCAATTCACAAATAATAAAACAAACAGAGTTGTCAATCTTCAGAATACGAAACAACTATTAACACCTAATTACAACTTAAGTTTACAATATCACTGCAGACAAAAATCTCAAATAACACTTCCACAAAACCTAACACAAAAATTCCCAAATACCTACTATACATTGCAATATTTTACTGGTTTGAAATTAAAAAACTGCTATACATTACCCTAGCTCACAAATCATAAAATCAACCCCAGTTAACAACAAGATTGATGGGAACAGTCCAGTTCACTCTGGATGCACTAAAAGAGTTTAACCGAACCACAATCAAAGTTACCCTCATGGGCCCCAACCACCCACCACACACCACGTAACAACACTCAAAACATCCGCACCACCAAAACACACACCCAACCACAACCCAGCCATACAACCACACCACACAAAACAAAAGCCAACGAACAAACAACACCCAAACCACATCCACCCACACACCACACACCCACTCCACCCACAAACAAAACCACCAAACACAAACACACACACCCAAACACACAACAAACCAACAAAAACACACAAAAAACAAATACTAACAAACCCCAACCCAATAACACCACACACCATCAATACAAAAACCCCACGAACACCACGCCCACCAAAACTAACTAATCGTCACAAAAATACCAACCACACACACACAAAGAACATAAACCAAACAACAACTCTCCAAAAATGGCATACCACACCATTAAACCTACAAACCACGATTAATGACGACAAATACACTATCTATAACAACACACCTGCAACTATCATTACAGACACTCTTACATATAGACAACAAATAATCAGTATAACAAATGAAACGCCAAAAAAGAAACCTGTGACGCGACAAGACGCCTCATTCTACAATCGATCAAACATGCTCTAACTTTCTACACAAAACAACACAATCAAGCCGTCAAATAACGCATATAAAGCACTACATACTCTTCTCTCAATTGATAAACCACAGCAAACACTGCACACAACCACACCTATAACACAACACCTCTCACCATACTCAATCACAACAACCCTCGTACACACAGAACTACACACACACCACAACCAACAAACAACACATACTCCACACGAAAACCTCACACACACCAATATACAAACACAAATCAACCAAATACCAACTGGAATAACACAACCACCAACACACACAAACCCACCTCTCCACAACTCGCGCTTATAAGACGTCTAAAACAGTTATTTCTTTGATCATCGCCAATAAACTCATAATAATTCACATCGTTTAAGAGTTACTTCATTTTAAACCCACCTACGCAACTGACACCCACCAAACAAAACAAAAACAAAACACACACACACACACACAACACCCACCACCACTAAACAGATCAAGCGAGACAACTCGAGACATAAAAATAAAACACACACTCAGCGCCAGACACTGCGAAGATCCACCCACCACTCTCCCTAGCAACACACCACAAAACACATACAGCCAACAAACAACACTACCCCACAAAACGATACAGGTAAACAACCCCTCAAACAAAAACTAACCTCCTACAACATTTCTAATAAGAACATACATCGCACAACCCATTTAGGAATACACCAACTCACTCAAAGACTTAACACATGAATTCCCACCCCCACCCACAACACCCCCAACAAACACACCCATGGTCACCAGACACGATTAGAACCACCAACATAACACACCACACCCTAACATAACCACTCCTCAATATATAACTACACCAACATCAACCTCACACAACACCTCAACCCACACAACACAATAATATACACTATAATATAATAATAACACAAACTATAACAAACCTTTAACACACACACACAAAATAACACATACCGCAACTCATACCCCACACTCAACTCTCGTGACCACTAGAGTGACCATGAAAACCTATCAACCATCAAATCACCTCAGACAACACTAACACCACACAACCCACAGCATACACACCAAATAAACTCTCAAAACATACCACTACCCCCAATCTAACAACTAACTCACCAACATACCAACACACTAAACCAAACAATAACACCTACTACACAAATCAATCTCACAAACCTCACAATACACAACACAAACAACAAATCATACAATAACCAACCATTACAACGCCACACAACACACAACATCCCACCCAAAAACTCAACACTACAATATCATACCATCACTACTCATAATATCTATAAACCTTACTCAATCTATACTCCCCAACATAACATAACATTACAAACCCAAACATAACCACACACAAATAACCATAACAAACAAAACACTACCAATCAATACTCACCCATCACATAAACCTCACTCAAACTACCACATACCCCTACCTACTACAACAACACACAACCACCACCAATACCAATACTCCACTCACTCAAACACACACACATACAAACACAACTACACGCACGAGACTCACACTCAACCACACCACCCTATATATATATATATATAACATACATATATACTACATATATATAATCCCAAATCATACATAATACAATAATACACGATTGCACCATACAAAACTAGTATACTAGACCACTAATCATACTACCAGTACTACATGTACAACATATATAACTATAAGCTACAACCACTTCATACCACAACCAACCTATATATAATATATTATAACTTATACATATAATAGTATACTATATAATATATACTATAATATAAATATATATACTACTATATATATATAATAATTACTATAACATATACTATATATATATTAGAACTACCATATATTATATATATATAACAAACTACTACACAGTATAATGACTTCTACCAAAACTTAAGAGGGTAGGAAGAAAACATAGACATCTTTTAAAAAAAAACTCTTTATTTATTCGACACACAAAAAAAGATAAATTAATGAGACGATTGCTGCTGCTTCTTTTCGATAAGTATGGTCAATATGTAGGGATTGTCTTAGACAGTGTCGGAAATTTTTTTTTAATCTAACCTGATCACAGCTGCCGCAAGTATTTTTCATGTCTTTATGTACCCACGTTCTGATGCATTGCTACCCTAAGGAGGTCCCCTGTAACCACAGCTCGTTAAGAAAGCCTAGCATGTAGGCAGTGAATATTTTCCGTTAATCGTACGTCCTAGACGAAGCGGATAGCACAAAAAACAAAAAACAATAATAAACACTTATTTAATTGCTTCCTTAAAGAGAGCTTCGTGACATCTTTAAAAATGACATGCTGCAACAAGGAACACAGAACTACAATAATGTTTTCAATTTTTGCTCTTAGCTAATAATATATAAAATTAATGCGGATTGAGATTAAACCAATATTACTAAAACCAGTTAGCAAGTAGAGATGACCAAAATTCACCAACAGTATATTTAGCGGCGGGAGGGCTTCAAATAAATTAATTCCCCCAAAGGCTCCCTCATTTAACGAAGCTCTTTAAAAGAATTAGTAACACTTACGACAAGTCTCAATGAATAAGCGGAAACCGCAGATTCAACATGTAATCAGTACGATTGGAAGAATTAAATAAGGACCAATAGAGGCATGGGAGGAAGCAGGCACAGATAGGTAAAATTCCTATATACGTATACTGATCCGTGTGTTATTGCAAAATCGTTCAAAACAGACAGAAAATAACTAGCTGTTTTTTCAACATTTGAACTATTGATAGATAACATAAAACTATTGAAAAAACTACTAGTACAGAATGATAGTTATTATACTTGCACACATGAGTTGTGGAGTTCAATACTAATTACAAGTTCAATCAGAGCGTGATGTCTCACATGTAATACTCTTACCCATCAAAACCACCTCTACTACAGCAAGGCGAGACCAAATTAGCACCAAATTAGCAGCACGTTCACCCAAAATTAAGGGAAGGTTTAAGCGAATTCAAACACCTAGAGAAAAGGGGCAATCTTAGCATCAAGGGACAAGATGGGGAAACACAGTACTTTTCTTATGCCGAAAGGCTTTCTGGCCAATACAAAAGGGGAACCAACGAATTTACTATGAATGGGGTACCCGCTGCTCCTGAAACTTTCTCTCTCCGATATAGTCAGTGGAAAAGCTCGAAAACACTTAAAAAGAATAAAAGTGTACAACCTTTGTTGGTTGATTATCCACATACCCAACAAAAAATTACCTTTGCAGACGAAAATATCTTTATATAGAAGGCATATTTAGGCAAATAGACATAAACAAACTTTCATGGAAGACAGGAGGGAAAGAAATGTTAACTTGAAAACAAAAAATATTTTTATGTCAGGCTTATGCAAAATGATTCACAGTTCAGAATCTTTCTTAGATCTGAAGATCTGATATTAAAAAACTAGAATGCTCTTTGGGAACTAGGAATTAAAATGAATAACACTATCGAATACCAATCTGGTATGTGGTTAAACAGTTTAGCAGTTTCAGACCGTCTTCCACTGTGGTATCTTGTCAGAATGAAGAAAGTAAATATATATAGGGTGGACAACTGGCAGCAAGAAAGGAAAGCTGATTGAAAAAAGACAAAATCTCACCAGTAAAAGACCTCTCAAAGCAAGGGCCAAATGTTGGAGCTTCGGGCTGAGCCCCAAGTTTCAGCTCCCTAAAAAATGGAACTTTAAAATTCGAATTTTCTAAAGCCCAGAATTTGACATATAACACATCACCAACCAACACTGTAGGCTTTTTTTTATGGCCCTCCTAAAAACGTTGCCTTTTCGAGTGATCTGGTGTTTTATTCTGTGGACTGTAGTCATTTCTTTCAGATTTATTCAATTTTATCAAATCCATTTTTTGACATTATGTTGAAACAACTCTCCTAAACTATTTTTTATCGAAATGACCTTCAAATTATGAAATATGCATAGATGGGTCCATTACTACAATATGTTTAGACAGTACTTTTATCGATTTTTTTAGTATATTGTGCTCAGCCGCTTGTCCAACTTTCCAAACCACTTTTCTTTTTTTTAATTTTTGAAATGAAAAATTGCGATAATTTTTTGGTTGGTTCTACTTATCCGATCAACAATCAAAATTTTCAGAGCTATTATATAGGTCGGCGCAGATGCCATCTTTTCTTACTTAAATAAATATTTTTGTATTACTTCAAAACAAGGAATTTTTTTAAAAAATTATCAAAAAATATTTTTGTTTGAAAAATTTGTTCCAGCGATGGTTTTCCCATTTACAAAGAAATTATTAATTAAAAACATGATATGACGTCCCACCGCACTACATATGCTTGATTAATTTGATGTTGTCGAATCGGCCAAATGACTACAAAAAGCAAAAATGTATCGCAATTTTTTCATTTTCTAATAACTCCAAAATTACCAAAATATATGCGAAATTGGACAAGGCTGAGCACAAAACTCAAAAAATCGAAAAAGTACTTTTACTACTATCGTGTACAGGTAATGGGACCATATTTTGCAATATTCCAAGTTTGAAAGTTGATTTCGAAAAATAGTTGTAAGGCAGGAGTTTTGCAAGCATGTCCATAAAAACATGGATTTTAAAAAACTTAAACATATCTGACAGAAGAACACTCGTAAACAACATTTTAGAGAGGGCAACGGCAACAAGACACTACGTTTGGTGGTTCAATATCAGTACGGTCAAAATCGGGCTGCACAATTCCGAATATTATCATGTACCTCCAGTTTTACGGGAGGACTGAAATGGGGCTCAAGACCGAGACCACTATTGGATCTTTAGGATCCCGATATCAACCAAACAAAATCCCTCTAGAAAAATTAACAAAGTCGAATTCCATTTAAGGACAATTAGGTAAAATATAGAAAAATCGACGGAATCAAGTTAACGTTAAAGAGGCATCCCTACTATCCTAAATTTCACGGCAAGATGCGCGGCTTACCAGCCAATTACAGCTCGTTGCCTCCTAGTTCAAGTGAAATGTATTGGAGAGCTTAATTTTACTGCCCTTAAACAATAATAAATCTGATCTAAGGACATCGTTAAAGGAGATTTTATTGAAGAAGTTTATTTTTAAGAAACAATTTTTGATAAACTTTATATTACATATGCTCAGGCAGTGCAAAGAGAAATTATTTTACAATTTACGGGAGAAAGTGAAATTAACTACTAGTTACTATATTATTATATAATATATATATCATATATAATTATATAAATATATATATTTATATATATAATATATATACTAATATAATATAATATATATTTATATATAATATACTAATAACTATATATATGTAGTACATAACGTGATCAGTCGAATTATCTCGAAAAGTTTAGAGGTAATGAGCCTTTCACTTGGAAATAACATCTACATATGACCGGATTAAGCTAAAACAGAGGTAAAAATTTTCAAGTTCAATAGGATGTAAATACTAGAGGGGGGTACCCCGAAGGGTCGACGCAGATATTTGCTCTTACCGCCTCTGTTGCGTGATCTTGAATAAGATAGCGATAGAGATAGGCACCTTAAAAGTGAGTTGGAGCCAGGTGGCACCTTGAGGCCAACCGACTCACCCGGAACGTATGTTTGTTATTATTATAGTGATTATTAATCTAGTCGTAAAAAATATGATATCCCGATAGGATCCAATTTTTTGAGCCACCTTCAGGTTTGCTGCAGCACGGTATCAGCGACTTCAGTTTCAGGCTTCGGAATTCCGACTCGGTTCCAGTCACGTTTCGTTTCCAGTTTCAACCTGTAATTGGGAGGAGTGGCTCGGCCCCGGTGCGGCACGCCCACTGCCGGTACTTAGAGCATAATAAACATTCGTACTTCCTATAATAACATATTGGGTGTCCTAATGTCCTTTATGCGTTTGATGTCGTAGATCATCGAATATTGATGGTTATAAAGCGCTATAGGGTGTCTAGGACCCACCATCTAGGGGATTTTCTGACTGAAAAAAAATTAACGGACGAGACACGTAATTGCAAAGGAGGGAAAGACAAGAAGGAATGACAGGAAGAATAAAAGAAGCGAAGAATGAGACCCCCACCGTAATCTGACGCTCAGAGAGAGTAGGACGTTGACAGATTTCACCCAGGATGTTGCATCTCCGGTTGCCTGCGGTGCTGACATTACTTAAGATTTTGCTGTCTATGATACAAAGTATTGAATGTCTTATATATATGATTTCTGGGTCTGCTAGATTTCGAAAAATAAAAGTTTCAGGAACCCATTAGAAAAAAAATTTCATAGAAAAATTAAATGATCTAACAACTTATCGTATTCTTTTTGTATTATAACTTTCTAAAATTTACGTTATTTACATACCCTAGCAGGTAAATCAGTAACATCTAAACCACCTTTTAAAGGTCACACTCCCCTCCTCACCGCCACTCCTCGAGTGTCCAGTTCGTGATCCTATTTGACTTTATTGACTCTATGATTCAGTCATATAGTTCTTTTACTCAACAGATCTCTGTAACGTTTTACCATAGCTTCTAAATCAGTAATTAATCGCAGTAAATCAATGAAGAACAATCAGCCATACTCATCGCCGGCATCCCTCCTTTCCACTTTCCGTTGAAATCGAGTTGAACTTATTGATCTCATTGAATTCAAGTTCACATTTCGTAGTATTCATTTTGGATAAACCATCCTAATGAATAATCAAGTTCTTTATCACATTGAAGGATCAATCCAATATATGCTGAAGTCGAACAAAGTTCTTGCACATTAATAAATCTTACTTAGCATCATCTGAAACTAAGAATATAATACACAATGACAACCTGACATGCCTTATTAAACAGGAAAAAACGGTTAATGTTAACAAAAGTTCAACACTTAACAACAGTAAAGTAACTAGCATAACATCCAAAAATGTAACTTATTCACACCTTGTCAAGCATGTCTCTAACATTACAAAAACAATGTTAATTTTACATTACATGTAATATTTAACAAAACCTTTATCATAATAGCCTTGTGTAATATTCATACAGACCAGCGAAAGTAATGCTAATAACGTGTGGACAAAGTTTTTACACACTAACTTAACAGCCAACATAGCATTACCAGAACTAAGAATTATAATGATACAAAGACAACTTGAACACATTTCATACCGATAAATTGCTACATTAACAAAGGATCCAACACTTAACACAGTAAAGTAACTAACAAATGCGTGCAAAGCGTAACCATTCATACTTTATCAAACATTCTCCAACATGACATGTTAATTTTACATTTAAATCATATAATATTTACAAAAAAAATTGCATAACCTATACCTAGACTCATACTTCATATGAGACAAACTAAAGTAAAGTTTTGTTTTTTCTCTGTAAAGATAAACTATGAACATAACATACTTAACACAACAACCAGACGATAAAACAAGCCGATCATCAACAATGTTAGTCAATAATCGAACTACGAGGGAAGCTAAAACAAGTTTTATTTTCTTATAATATAATTTCATTTATTTTAGCGTTTAATAATACATAAAAACATATTAATACATAAAACAGAAGTTCATTTTAATATATTATAATTCTAATCTGAATCAGACGAACATAGGATTCAGTTGGAGGTAAGCTCTATAGTTATCTCTCTAAGATTTCAACATCTGTGAAAGGGATGTAGTTTAAATGCCTTCTAGCACCACTAAACAATTTCGCGATTATGGGACGATCAGCAGCACTCATTTTCTCATACAGGAGAGAAGAAATGGTGCAAGATGGAATAGGTTATTAATAAGGAGGAGTGTATACTGTTTTATACGGGAAACCATATGTTTCGGGTGTAATATCATAGGATTACCACCATGTGTATATGTATTAGTCCTCAAGCTATGTCGAACATCGTTAAGGTGCGAATGTTAATTCGTTTTTATTTTAAGCAAGCTGCTTAACTATATGTCAGATGTTCGAAGTTGCGTGAACCTATACACTACGCATGAAGGTTACACAATCGATGGGTTTCCAGTAGTGTGCGTACATCAAGGTTATTAATACCGTTCAGCTATACTGTTAGAACACACGTCTTTCTAATTATAACCCTCTCAACACGTCACCTCTGAATAGATATTACACTACTCGTCGAATCCACCGAATAACACATACTTATCCCTCAGCCACGCTGCTGCGATTGTCGATAAATTCTTGACTGAATTCCAGCAGCACAACACGGAAATAAGGTCTATTATTTTGAACCGTCTAGCAGCGAATACAAGACCCATGTTATCGTTCCATGATCTGGTTGACGCAATTAAATATAAATGACACATCGTTGGGAATAACGAGACTCCGCGTAGATATCAACAACAGGTGTAGAAATGCGAGGAGATGTCATCGTACCAGCTCAGCAACGAAAATTTGTCCTACTGACGGAAATCCGTCACTTGCCGGGTAATACAACCCTTATAGGTAGAGGATTCTTTCTTTCAACAATCAGAAGAAAGTAAACAGAATATATGACGCACGAACAAACCATATCAGCTCAAAAGGGTATATCATTCTCGTGAGACGAACAACACAACAACAATAACATAGTACGAAAAATAAGTTCTTATATACCAACCAACGAAATATATGCTAACGTAACATTTGTTTTTCACATTAATAAATGCTAAAGCAATAAGCATTACAGCAGAACTAGAAATTATAATGTACAATAACAAATCGTAACACACCTTACGCAAGACATAAAAATCTTTAAAGATTCTGAAAGTTCTAGAACTTAACACCAGTAAAGTACCTCGCCACAGCGTTACAAAACGTAAACCTATTCACACTTCTTTCAAGCACATCTCTAACATGCTCAATGATTAATTTTACATTAACAACTTATTTACGTTAGCATCTAGAGTATCATTTCGGATAACATAGCACAAAATGAGTTCTTTATATACTAACATCGAATATATGCTAAAATAACAAGGTTTTCACATTAATAAAGCTAAACATAGCATCATATGAACTGAGAGGAAAATAATGTGCAACGACAAACTTAACACAACTTAAGGACGAATAAAACTGTTAACATTAAACAAAGTTCCACACCTTAACACCAGTAAAGTAAAGCAATGCATACAAACAGTAACCTATTCATACTTTTTCAAGCATTTCTAACATATTTACGTTAATTTTACTTGACAACATTAATATTCTAACAAGGATTTATCATAATCTTGTCAAAAATTATCATACAGGACCAACGAAATAACTGTAAACAAACAAATTTATTTCAGAACTAACAAGACTTTGATTAACGATTCTTTATATACTTAACGCATCGAATATATGCTAGCGTAACAACGTTTTTACATTAATTAAGCTCTACCATAACATAACCTGAACTAAGATATAATGTACAACGACGAACCTTAACACCCATACGTACGAATAAACTACTACATTAACAAAACTTCCGCACTTAACAACAGTAAGTAAGCTAACATTCGTACAAACGTAACTATTCACACTTTATTCAAGCATATCTCTTACACATCAATCAATGTTAATTTTACATTTAACATTCCGTAATAAATAACAACTGCTAACATATCTAAATTGCATACTGACAAAGAAGTATAATGCTAAACTCGTAACAAATTATTTACATCAACTTCGTAATCATTTAACAAAAAAAATGTCATCACAACAATCGTTCTATAATATCACATCCATAGCGAAATAAATTATGGCAACATAACAAAGTTTTAAGCAAACACTCAACAAAATACAAAAATTTAATAGATAACATAAAAATAATTATTAAAATACTTTAATTAGATTATCATGTGAAATTCAATTTTACATGAATTACTCCAAGTCGAAAAAGAAATTAGGTATTTGTTTCTAAAACATTCAATTAAGGAATTTGCCTATTAATTGCCTATATTCCTGGTTAAATGCAAGGCAATTTACATATCATTGGCAAAAATGAGGAGGGGGGGGGAGGCTCGGAGGAAATGAAAGTTCATCGAACCAACAAAAAGATGGGCTGGGGGTGCGGGAGGCGATGATATTAAAGAAGAGGGGATTAAATTGGCGGAGTTCTTGACAGTAGTACGAAGCTCAGAGGACAAAAGAATAATGAAAAGAGAGAGAAGAGAGAGATGACGAGAGGAGAGGGGGAGAGAGCAGAGAAGAGACGGGAGACGACCGAGAGAAGAGAGATGAGAGGCGAGGAAAGAGAGAGAGACGGAGAGGGAGACGAGGAGAGAGAGAGAAGAGAGAGAGATGACAAACCGGAAGTTGGGACATTGTTGAGAAGAGACTAAAACTATCAAGTTACGGCAATGAATCTGCCGTTAACCTATTTTATACTCATAACAAACTACGGCATAGAAGCCGAGCTATAAATTCTAGCTTATATATATATTAATATATTAATAGGTATATAATAAACTATAGTATAATATATATATATAATATATATTATATATAGTTATTATTATATATAATATAGATATATACTATAATATATAATTATATATATATAGTATTTATATATATATATATATGATGGTCTCAACGCCTCTAACCTATTGACCTTTTGAATCTAAAGTAAACTTTTATTAATTTTAACTTTTATAAATAAATACACATATAAAATATAATAATTTAAATCATACGGAGAATTATATATAATTGAAGTTATAATTGCAAAAACAAATCTACAACTAATGCATATAGTTTTTTGACTTTATGATGCGGCAGGGAATTTTGACCTTTTTACCCATGTAGACTCATATTCAGAGGATGCCAATCGGCTTGGGTTTTCTTCAAGCTTCTGGAGTTTTGGCATTCACTTGCAGTACTGAGCTGGTTTGTCCTAAATAATTGCTAAAATCATTGAGAGTACTTCAATCTTTCTGTAAAAATATAATAGTCATATTATACTAAGTTATATATATAATATATTAGTATATATATTATTTATATTAAGTAGTAGTAGTGATATATTATTATTATCATATATTAATATCATACAAGTTTCGAGTAGTAATTACTATATAATTACTATATAATATATATATAGTCTTCTATATATATCTATAATTTATTATAAAATAATCATATATTAATTATGTATATATATACTATATATATATTAGTATATATATTATATATACCTATATTATATATATAACTATATAGTATATGATATACTAATACATAATACTGATATATATAGCTTAATAAATTTATTTTATATATACTATATATATACTATTTTGTTTAATGGATAATGTCCACATTCAAAATTTAGGGGCGTGGCGAGCGGGCCGCACGGCGGAAAGAAGGGGGGAGCGATTCCAATTACCCGTAGGAGGAGGGGCGGGGAACCCCCGCGGACCACCCCAAAATTACCAAAAGAGCCGGGGGTTCCGGGAGACCCTCCCCGTGAGGGGGGAAATTAAGTCCTACCCTGTCGTTCCCGGAAGGCAGAGAGACCCGGACTCCTGCCCATCTTGGGTTTACCCTTGGGGTATTACCTTGAGTTAAAAAAAATTACAAACTGACGAGAGTCGTAAACGTACGACAGGTCCTATAATATTTTTGAATCATCAAATCCCTATTAATAGAAAGAAGTCTATTTTAAATTGTGATCGAGATACCCTGTACTATTTTTTTGGGCTAACGAGTACCGTTCCAAAGGAATAGAAATGACTTCTCTCTTATATATATATACTTATATATTATAGTTACACTATATATATATTATATTATATATTTACTATATATTTATATAGATTATATATATAAGTAGTATAGTACCCTATATATATATATATAGTACTATATATTATATATATATTTTAGGTGATATATATATTATTAGGCCAACTAAAGAAGATTACCCGCATGGATATTTCGAAACTAAGATAGGTACAAGAAAACTGATAACATATATCGAATCAGCGTTTGAAAATTATCGATATTTTAAATAATAATAAATTAATAATAATAATAAAATACCTTTTTTGATATGTCAAAACTCTTCTCAATAAGAAATACTCTTTTAACTCGTTTCGTTTTTTTCAATTTCGATTTGCTCGATAGGACTATATATCTTCGGCCTATATATTTTCTAAGTTTTTTCTACTTTAGAATTTAAAAAAAAGACATATTTTTTGGCAGCAAACATTATAACTATTAAATAAAACAATTATGTATATTTCAATGAATTAATTAATTTGTACGTAAATGTTAATATTAATTTAAAATTAACAAACAAACCGCACACGTGCACCTCACGTCAGTATTGGTTTCCAACTGATTAGCATTAATACACTATGTGATTAGTGAAGCAGAAAATCTGTTCTATGGTTCAACTTTACCCTTCCTATTTATGGCAGGAAAATAAATATTTAAAATAAAAAATTTTGAATTTATGGTTTGAAATTGCAGACATGACCAAATACGATTATAATAATAATAATTATTATTATTATTATTATTATTATTATTATTATTATTATTATTATTATTATTATTATTATTATTATTATATATAAAGGTTGGCTGACTTAACAGGCGGTGTGCGTGGTGCGCTCATTTTGGTAAGGTTCGGTGCGGTGCAGGAAACAATTCCAGTGTCCCGCGCGCTGTGTGGTGCGGTGCGATTTTAAAATTATAATGGTGCGGTGCGGAGCGCATTGAAACTTAAGAGGTGAGGTGCGGTGCGGTATGACAAAAATGACTTTTGGTGCGGTGTTTATAGATGGTGCGCTTAATCTGGAAGGGTGTGATCCGGTGCTCAGCCAACTCTAAATTATATATATATATATATATATATATATATATACTATATATATATATATATATATATATACTATATATATATACATATATATATATATATATATATACCTCATAATTTAATAACCTTATATATATATATATATATATACAGTGGCGGCTCTAGACTTTGCGGGGCCCTGGGCGGTAATGGCAACCCTAGGCTTTGCGGGGCCCCTGGACGGTGTTTTCTTAGAAAACATACTCAAGTATATAAAGTATCAAAATCTGCACAGTAACAAACTTGGTTCAAACCCTGGACATTGTTTAATATATATATATATATATATATATATATATATATATATATATATATATATATATATATATATATACTATATGAATTTTTGGTTTAATAGTTTTGATAAAGTAAAGATAAACTCTCATATAAGATTAACGCATATATATATATATATATACTGCTCTTTATATATACCGTATATATATATATATATATATATATATATATATATATATATATATATATATATATATATATATATATATATATATATATATATATATATATATATATATATATACAGTGGCGTATCCAGGGGGGCCAAGGGGGCCATGGCCCCCGAAATTTTTTAAACACAAAATTTTCAAGTATCATATCCGTTAATAATATAAAGTGCTGAGGTTAAATTAAATTAAACGATAAAATTAAAATTAAAAATTAAATTATTTAAAAATTAAATAAATTAAAATTAAACGATATTGGCAATTTCATAGGTACGGTATTTAGCAATAAGGGAAAAGTGGAAATATTAAAATCTCTGGAAACCAGATTCAAAACATATATTATCTACTGAGGAATGCAAAGGTCAGGAAAGATATTTTCATTAAGTGGCTAGCTTACTCGATAACACGTTGGGGTTTTATTGCTCAAAGTGGCTGTGTTTTTGGAAACAAAGAGGTAAAGGAACACCAAGGAATTAGGTGTTTTTGTCTCGAGACCGTATTCAAGCTTAAAAGAAAGCCATTGAATCTAAAAACAGGAGGCAATTAAATACCACAATGAATCGGTAGAAAAGAGATTTGCTGAAGAAAAGCAGGTTCAAGGAAAAATTGAGAGCATCGACAAACAGATTGACAGTCAGAAGAAAAGGGAGGCCGAAGACAGTAGAAAGCGGCTGATTCCAATTGTTGAAACAGTTCGATTCTGTGGTAAGCAAAATATATCGTTATGTGGACATCATGACAGGTCGAATCAAACTCTCTTGGCCTGTGGGAAACGATGGCACTTTTCGGAGTCTTTTAAGATATCGTGCTAATGCTGGAGACCATGTTCTTTCAGAACATTTAAAAACTAGTGGTAGAAATGCCATGTTTACAAGTTCCACAGTCCAAAATGCTCTAATTCAGTCATTTGAGCATCTCATTCAACGTAAAATTATGCAAAACATAAATAAAAGTAAATTTTTTACTGTTCTAGCAGATGAGACGACCGATGTGTCTCAGTAGGAACAATTTTCGTTGTGTGTGCGTTACGTTGATATTGATACTCTCACCGTCAAAGAATATTTTTTTTGTGTTTCGTCTCAGCAAACGATTTGACGGGAATATGTCTTGCAAAATTAATTGAAGAAAAAGTGTAACTGAACTTGGTTTGAATACAAATAATCTAAGAGGACAGGGGTATGACGGTGCAGCAGCAATGAGTGGTGAGTTCCAGCAGTGTTCAGAAGTAATAAGGGGAAAAATGTCATG
>JABUQX010049648.1:0-15144 GCA_015478945.1 Trachelipus rathkii | reverse complement strand
CAGCTTGGTTTCAGAGTGCTGGTCAAGAGAAAGGACGAGGTGCATAGAATCGCCCTCTCTTCCCTTTTCAAGACCCTCCACTCGTCAGTATTCAGCCAAAGTTCTGTGCCTTTACAAAGGTTAGGATCCCATCGTTCCCGTTATTCTTGCACTATTCTGGAAGAGACCGGTCAGAACTATGGGTTGGGGGATTTCATCCCCTCCACTGTCCTTAGATCTACCCCCTCCCATTCAATTGTCCAACAACGAGTTTCAGCCACTCTGCTGTGGCATCATCGTCGCAGTTGATCTACACCCACCCCGGTTTGAAGACAGAGCCTTGAAACTTTGGCTGTGTGGTGCCGCTAACTAGTTCCACGATCCTACCCAGGACTCCTTCTTGTACGGCTTTAAGTTGTTCAATTGTCAAGATTTCTTGTGGATAGTCTTTAGAGACTATTCCTATTCTAATTGTATTTAAGGTGTGACCTGAGGTAGTTGCATGCTTGTTCCTGCTCTGCACCAGTCCTAGGTTTGTTCCCCCTGGCGGAGAGTCACTCTGGCGCTCTGCTCCGCAGGTGGAGCCACAGTCACGAGAGCTAGTTTGCGAGCCTCTGAAGGATCGTGCCCGTTCTTAACCAATCACCTGTATCTTTTTCTGGCCGCGCCTTTCAGGCGCGGCATTGTAAGTTGGAGCTTTTGAATAGACTCATCAATATTAGATGCTGTATCCCCTAATGGCGTTGCAGCAGCCAAGATGTATTCCTCTTCCGCCACCCTGACAGGGACTGTAAGCTCCTTTACAGTTGAAGTTTCGGGACAATCCAGAGAAAGCCTTGAGGCCTTTGAGAGTGGCGCACTTAAGGGGGTGTCCCCCTGTAAAAGTTTTTCTGTATCCATAAAAGAATATTTAAACTGAGAAGCTATACGGTCACCCGCAGTAGAGCCTCTTGCTGCGGAAAGGTTAAATTGAAACAGGAGGCCGCCTGGTATCCTGAGTCCGCATACTTGAGACCGAACTTCCCTCCGGCCATGCATCCCTTGGCGTATGCTGTTCCACCGTGGATTGGGGGGGCAATTTAGTTTTCTACTAAGGCAGCAGACTGTCCCTGGGTGGAAGTAAGCCCCTCCGCCACTGCAAGGCGCACCGCCATTGGAGGGGACCAACTCCTTATCTGAACTTACTAAATTTTCATCAATTTTAATAGGACCTATTGTCCTATTCTTACTTTTAAATTTATAAAAGCTAAAAAACTTCTTCAGGTCCTTATTACTATTCCTTGCTAAATTAATTTCTGCCTCTCTCTTTGCCTTTCTTATTGACTGGTTAAGTTCGTTTCTATTTTTCCTATAATTTTCTAAATCATCTTCCCTATTACTACCCTTGGAATATTTTAAAACATCTAAGCTTTTCATTGATTTTATCTCTCATCTCTCTATTCCACCAAACAGGTTTTCTTTTCGTATAAAGATTCAAAATGATCTTGATAAGCTTCTTGGGTGGGTAGATAAGTGGCAAATGAATTTTAATAGTAAAAAGTGTAAGGTTCTTCCCCTAGGTTACTCAGGTTACTCAAATAAAGATTTAGCAATGATATGAATGGAGATTGGCTTGAGTCTGTGGACCAAGAAGAAGATTTAGGTGTGATTATAAGCAGTAATCTGAAAGTAGCTAATCAGTGTTAGGAAGTCAAAGATTCTAACAGTATATATCCTCCGTGATTGAAAGTTCATCCATTATCTGAGTAAAGACTGAAAGACATGCCATAGATATTTGTGAAATGTTGGAAGGAAGTAAGAAAATTTGAGTGGACACATCTGAAAGAACATCAAGATGAATATCTCTGACAAAACATTTTTTCATTTATTACATCTTGTTTGGCCTTGGTAATCTAGAAGCCAAGATATCTGATGAAATTGATAACCATTGTTGGGTGATTGAGCCTATTTACTCAAGTTGACAGGGACAGCCTCTATAGTTCCATGTGGCTTCTTACTGTCTCTATACTTACAATGTTTCATTATAATTTCCATTGGGATCAATAGTAAATATTTACCCAGTAAAGCAGTCACATTCATCAGAGGGTTGAAAGAACTCTGTGGAAAGACTTCTCTAATTTTTCAAAGTACTGCAAATTTACGTTTTTTCTCCAGTTCTTATATTTTATAATGATTATGTTTTTTATTCTTATGATTTTTTTTATATACAGTAGTTATCGTTATCGCTGTGCTGCATAGGAATAACCCTAATCAAAGGAGGGGGGGGGGGTTTACCACTTCTTATTAATCAATCAGAGTTGAAGAAAGTCTTTGAAAATGGTAATTTGTATACAGTAATTGTTTATATACTAACTTGGTGCAAGATATTAATAGAATCTAGTCTTGATAGAGTATAGACTGCTTCAAAACTCAAACTGTATGGGCTGCTCAAACCACTCCTGTCAATGTTTCAAATTTCAGTGTGATCAGATTTGCTGCTTTGTAACTTGAGGTATCAAGAGTGATGCATTAAATTATTGATTAATTAAGGTTTTGGAACATCATTGCATAAGTTTTATCATAAGTGATAGGTTTATTCAAATGCTCTTTAAGAGGCCTAAGTTGTAAATTTATCATTTGTGAAACAAAATTGCCAGTAGAAAAAATTAACTTCATTCTATGCAAATTAGTTTTTAAAAAATCTTTTTTTTTTAAGTACGGTATCTTACTGTATATTTATAAACTGTTAGATAGATGGTGAGACATATGAAGCTTTGCTAGTTTAAGCTAAAAGATTAATTTAAGTAATTTAATTAGTGTCTGTAAAATGATTCTATTACTCTTTAGAAATAGACCCTTTTAAAATCTACAAAATATTTCTGTAATCACTGATTTTATGTCTACTCCCACATATATTTCTTTGAGATTTATATTAAATCTTTTGTCTTTTACAGAATTTCAGAATTTTAAAATATGGAAATAAAAGAGAAAGATTATCCATTAAGTTTAAAAGGTAATGTTTAAAATGTCTTGTAAACTTTTGGAATGGAAAAAAAATTAAATGCTTATTATAAATATACAAAGCTTCTTAGATAATTTTTTTTTTTTTTTTACCATGTAAGAATTATTTTCATTTCTTAATATTAAACTTTTAGTAATTTTAATATTTACAATAGCATAATTTTGATATATTTAAGTAAAATATCTTAATTTATCATTGTAATATTGGTCATATAATACTCTTATAATTATATCTGGTGATTAAAAAGCGAAAATAACTGTTATCAATAATGTTCTGAATTATCAACTTGTCAAATTATGTGTACAGTATGTAACAGTGACTTTATAATGACTAGGACATATTAAGGTTCTAGGGCTATTTCATTAAACTATAAGAATTGTTTTATATTGTAGCCTAGGTCATTTAAATGCAGAACATTCTTTTAAAATTATTACAGGCCTACATTTAAGTTTCCTTTGAAATGATATGTAAGAGACAGATACAAGTTAAGCAAATTACATTCCCCCCTCTTAGTGTAAATATTATCTAGATATAAAAAGTTATCATTGTTGTTTTTAGTTTGGCATTACCAAATCACTCCATTAACTACTCTATTATTTCAGTGATATATAGTATAATATATATATATATTATATTATACTTATATATGATTATATATATACACTCATGAAATATTTAAGCAATAACCAAAGTTTCTTGTTCTTATGAACTCTCGAACTATTAAATTCTCATAAATGAACGCCAAAGCGACCTAAAGAAAAAAAAATATGCCTTAAATTATATGAATGAAAGATATGTGCAAATCCTCTCTTTAATATGAATTATTTTGAAATTGATAGCCTATATATACTATATACTATATTATATACTAATATATATATAAACTATATTATATATATTATATATATCATATATATCTATATATGTATATATATTATTAATATATAATATATATATATATATATATATATATATTAACTATTTCGAAATAGTTTTTGTATCTTTTTACGTTGTATATATATAATATAATAGTTTATAAATATATATATATATATATATATATATATTTAATATATATATATATATATATTTATATTTATATAGTCTTTTTAATTAATATATACATATAACATATATATTATAGTTGATTAGATATATATATATATATATATATATATTATGATATATATTTATATTATATATTATATTATATATATATATATATCTATATATATTTGTTTATTTTTCATTTTCTTTTTCTTTTTCTTTTTCTTTTTTTTTTTCTTTTTCTTCTTTTTTTTTCTTTTTCTTCTTTTTTTCTTCTTTTTCTTCTTTTTCTTCTTTTTTTTCTTTTTCTTCTTTTTCTTCTTTTTCTTCTTTTTTTTCTTTTTTTTCTTTTTCTTCTTTTTCTTCTTTTTCTTCTTTTTCTTCTTTTTCTTTCCTTTTCTTCTTTTTTCTTCATTCTTCTTCTTTCTTCTTCTTCTTTTTTCTTCTTCTTCTTCTTTCTTCTTCTTCTTTCTTCTTCTTCTCTTCTTCTTCTTCTTCTCTTCTTCTTCTTCTTCTTCTTCTCTTCTTCTTCTTCTTCTTCTTCTCTCTTCTTCTCTTTATCTTCAATTTTTTGTTCTCCTCATCGCCCGGCCATCTTGATTTTATTTTCTATTGTCTTGCTTCCCTCAATTCTTTTGTACCATTAAATTAGCTTCATCGGTAAAATTATATTTTCTTATTTTTATTTTTTCTCCTTTTCTTCAAAGCATCGAAATCTCCTTCTTCCTTTTCAGTCTCCTCTTCTCCAACTCTCACTTTTATTCACCGTCTCTCTAGAAGCAAAAGATGTCAACCATCTCTGATGACATGTCAATCTTCCGAAGAATAAAAAGACATGATGATAATAAAGAAAGCGAACAATACTCTATATTTATATAAAAGAACCAACATTTTCTTTGACACTTAAATCTCGTTTTCTATGATGCTGAGATCGCTTTTTCTTTGATATGGAATTTTCCGTTTTCTATCGTTATTATAAAAACAACTAATATAGAAATTATTATTTACGTTTTTCATTCGTTTTTCCCTGTACTATTGTTATCAGGCATTGTCTTGGATTGTAGAGGGAATTTGAAGAGACTTATATGAAAAGAAGGATATTTAGAATTGCGAACTTACTGAAAAGAAGAAATACCCAGAATCATATTATTATTCATTATTATTATAATTATTTATTATTATTAATTATTCATTATTATTATTATTATTATTATTATTATTATTATTAATTATTATTGATTATTATTATTATTATTATTATTATTATTATTATTATATTATTATTATTATTATTATTATTATTATTATTATTATTATTATTATTATTATTATTATTATTATTGATCATTATTACGTTTATTATTTTATTATTTTTCATCATTATTTATTATCATATAATCATTATTAAAATCATTATCATATCATTATCATATCATTATCATTATCTCATATATTATTAGTATATTATATTATTATTATTATCTATTATTATTATTATTATTATTATTATTATTATTATGATGTTATTATTATTATTATTATTCATTATTAATTATTATATTATTATATATTATTAATTATATTTTATTATTATATTATTATTATTATTTATTATTAGTATTATTATTATTATAGTATTATTATTATTATTATTATCTATTAAATTCTTTATTATGCTTATTATTATTATTATAATTTATTATTATAATATTATTATTATTATTATTATTATTATTATTACATTATTTCATTGTTCATTTAATTATTATTATTATTATTATTATTATTATTATTATTATTATTATTATTATTATTATTATTATTATTATTATTATTATTATTATTATTATTATTATTTTATTATTATTATTATTATATATTATTATTATTATACTATTATTATTATTATTATTATTATATTTATTATTCTCTTTATTTTCTTTTTCTCCTTCTCATCTTCATCTTTTAATTTTCTTCCAATCGTCATCTTCTTTTCCTTCATCTCTATTTCTTCTTTGTCAACTATTTTTTATATTAAATAAACATTTCTATTTGATGCATATAATGATGAAAATTTTATATATGGTTCGGTTTGCTTGTGTGCATGGCATGTACTGCGTGCGTATTTGGGAGTATGTTCTATATTTCGTATGTTGGGTGAGTGGGGGGTATCTTCAAATTCTTTTTATTTAAAAAATATTTTATAAATTTATGGATTCCTTTCCTTATCTTTTAGGTTTTGTTCATCTTTCTCATTATTGGTTGTTTCTTTATCTTAAAGATAATCTTTAATCCTTTCACTACTCATAATTGTTTTATTCAGGGTTGTTGTTTTTTTTGGATTTTTTGAGAAAAAATTCAATTTTTAATTTTTTTGGATTTTTTGGATTTTTTGGATTTTTTGAGATTCGTGACGTCACGCGAAATATAATTTAAAACAAACTTTTTTTTAAAGTTTGATATAGTATTATTTTAAATCCCAAGCCCTAGCTCCGAGTTCAAAATCTTAAAATAGGCCCTATAAACTATGACAAAATGAAAGAGCAACATTAAAGAGTGTTTTTTGTAATATTAATGAATATTACATCAGAAATAAAAGAAACATGTTTGAAACATGAACTTTTTGTTGACATTTTTATAGTGTAGAAATTTGTAACAGAGTAGCCTTGCTTTGATATTATTATTATATTTTTTTATTTCTATTGAAGTTAAATCACTAACATATACTAAAAAAAAAAAATTAAAATATATATATAAAAAAGCAAAAAATCAAAATAAGCAACAACAAATCATGATTTTTTTGGAGCAAAAAATCAAGTGAAAAAATCATTTGAAAAAATCAATTGATTTTTTTCCGTGCCATCCCTGGTTTTATTATTTAATTAGTCTTCATATTTTTTTTCTTATTAGCTCATCTTGATATTTTTGCTTATTTATTTTATCTTTGTTTTTTTAATTTTATTTCACTCAAAGATCTTCTTTTTAATACCATCACCTTTTCCATTTTTTTTTGTTTTTTTTTTGTTTTTTGTTCATAAAAATTCAAATTCTAATATAAGTCAATCCTCATTTTCCATCATTTGTCAGTTTTTCTTTTAATAGTTTCCATTCTATTAATTTTCACTGTTCCATCTCAGTAATTCTCTCTCTCTCTCTCTCTCTCTCTCTCTCTCTCTCTCTCTCTCTCTCTCTCTCTCTTCTCTTCCCTCTCTCTCTTTTTCTCTCTCTCTCTCTCTCCTTCTCTCTCTCTCTCTCCTCTCTCTCTCTCTCTCTCTCTCATCCATTCATCAAATATTTTTTCTGCATCTCTTTCCCGTCTGATGCACTCCTAAAAGATCAAAGTATTGAGAATTTTATTCATTCAATACCTTTTATGCCGATATTAATAAAAATATGAAGTATTATTATTATTATTATTATTATTATTATTATTATTATTATTATTATTATTATTATTATTATTATTTATTATTATTATTATTATTATTATTATTATTATTATTATTATTATTATTATTATTATTATTATTATTATTATTATTATTATTATGTCGTGCCAATTAATTTTGAGGGTTGTAATGACAAGCAAAATATATGAATATGAAAACGACGCAGAATTGTTTCTTTGGTCTATGAATATGAAAGATATTCTCAAAGATTCTGCAGTTGACACCGCCTAATATTCGATTGAAAAAAAAATCTGAAGGATATCTTCTTCTTCTTCTTCTTCTTCTTCTTCTTCTTCTTCTTCTTCTTCTTCTCTTCTTCTTCTTCTTCTTCTTCCTTCTTCTTCTTTTCTTCTTCTTCTTTTCTTCTTCTTCTTCTTCTTCTTCTTCTTCTTCTTCCTTTTCTTCTTTCTTCTTCTTCTTCCTGTTCCTTTTCCTTTTCTTCCTTTTCTTTTTTTTCTTCTTTTTCTTCTTTTTCTTCTTTTTCTTCTTTTTCTTCTTTTTCTTCTTTTTCTTCTTCTTCTTCTTCTTCTTCTTCTTCTTCTTCTTCTTCTTCTTCTTCTTCTTCTTCTTCTTCTTCTTCTTCTTCTTCTTCTTCTTCTTCTTCTTCTTCTTCTTTTTCTTTTTCCTTTTCTTCTTTTTCTTCTTTTTCTTCTTTTTCTTCTTTTCTTCTTTTTTTCTTTTCTTCTTCTTCTTCTTTTTCTCTTTTTCTTCTTTTTTCTCTCGTTTTCTTTTTCTTCTTCTTCTTCTTTTTCTACTTTATCTTCTTTTCTTTCTTTTTACTTCTTTTCTTCTTTTCCTTCTTCTTTTCTTTCTTCTTCTTCTTCTTCTTTCTTCGTTTCTTTTCTTCTTCTTCTTCTTTTCTTCTTCTTTTGTCTTCTTCTTCTTCTTCTTCTTTCTTCTCTTCTTCTTCTCTTCTTCCTTCTCTTTATTTTCTTTTTCTTCTTTCTATTTTCATATTTTATTTTTCTTCTTAACGAAAATGTTCCTTACATTCATCTCCATTCTTATTTGTCAAAATATTTTTTTTATGTTTATGAACACGAAACTGCATCAATTTAAAATATTTTTTTTCGTTCTTTCTTCCTTATTAGTGCAAATAACTCCTCCTTCTTTTCCACCAGTCTCTCTCTTTCCCACTCAATTTAAGGTAACGGTCTCTGTGAGATTGCAACAATGCCATATTCTGTGATGACATGGAGTTTCACCTAAGAACAAAAAGATTTAAGACCGAACAATGTTGTATAATTGTATAAAAGAAAGCAACATGTTTCTTGACCACTAAAATCCCGTTTTTCTAATGATACTGAATATCTTTTTACTTTTGTAGGGAATTTTTTTCGTTTTCTTTCGTGTCATAAGAAGAATACCTTAAGAAATTTATTTACTTAGTTTCTTAAAGCTTTCCCTTTATAGATGTATCAGGATGTCTTGGGAGTTTGAAGAGGGAATCAAGAAAAACATTTATGAAGGAAAAGATGGTTATGAGTGCAAAGACATAGAAATGTTAGAGAGAGTGCAATGTAGATTTTCTTACCTTTATTATTATATATTCATTATTTATTATTTTTATATATTTTAAATTAATATTATTATTATATTATTATTATGCTTACTCTTTTCTCACCTTACTTTTATTTTTTCAATTTTCATTATTATTATGTACCCTTCTTATTATTTATGTTCTTATTATCATAATTAAACATAAAGAATATTATTATCTTATTATTATTATTATTATTGATTATGTATTTTATTATTATTCAATTATTATTATTATTATTATTATTATGATAGTGATTATTAATTATTATTATATATGTTATTATTATATTATTATTATTATATTTATTATTATAATTATTCATTATTACTATTATTTTATTATTATTATATCATATATTTTTATTTTATCTTATTGTCTTATTTTTATTTTTATTTTATTGTTTATTTTTAATCTTCACTATATTTTTTTTATTTACTAGTTATTACTTTTATAGTATTTTATTCAACTTAAAAGTTAGTAGCATGATATTAGTCTAATAAAGCAGATGCCGAGGTGTTAGACCCGCCGTCTAGTCATAGCTATATATAATTGCAATCAGTAGCAGTTGTTAAAGTATTTCCTTTTTTGTTAGCTCTTTTCTTTTGTTATTATATTATTATATTATTAATATTATTATTATATTATTATTATTATTATTATTATATTATATTATTTATTATATATATTATTATTATTTATTGTATTGTTATTGTTACTTGTTATTATGTTATTATTAGTTAGCCTTCGGGGGTCCGTGTGGAATAGCTTAAACTGCATGGTGCTTCTCGGGATCGAGAATTAGTATAGTATAGTATTTTGAATTGGTATAGTATTTAGTATTAGTATTTAGTATTAAGTATTAGTATAGTATTCAGTATTTAGCGATTTAGCTTAAGCATTAGCTGATTAGCATTAGCGAGTAGTTCGGTCCTTTGGTCCCGGATACCATACTGACCACCTCCGTATTTTCCGGTTTGAAAGTGTGTAGTAGAATCTATAAGCATAAACCCTCCTCTGTTACTCCCGTGTAAATTAGCATTAGGATTCTGTAATTCGTCTATTCGAGCTGCCTTTTTATGAGGTAGGTCATCGTTTACCGGCTCATCTTCATCGAACTTATACAATTGATATTTCTTCATGCTTTCACCTGTAAACGTCATGGTTTTAATATATCATCAATTACAACTGACTCATCATGCTGTAATTTACAGAACTATGAATCATACACCAACACTTTGAACAGTTTTTCAAAAATTTATTAGTATCTTTGCTATCTTCTATGATTGTAGGCCTTTGGCCTTTACAATATATTTTTATTTCCATCAGCAGTTTTCTTATTCTAACATGCATAAGACTTTGGTCCTGTCACACCAAAGGAAGCACCGTAGGCCCCAGGACCTTAAATCTGCTATTTATCTGTTTATTCACCTTAAAAAGTTTCCCTGTTTCAGAACTTGATCGTTTCTCTCCAGCGACAAAAATACAAAGAGTCTTGAGTATCTGTCAAGTCATTAGCGATGAAGCATTTAGCTTCAGCAGCAATTGAATAAGCATAATATTATCACCTATTCCTGAGCAATTAGTGAATTTAGTTATCTAGACACGTGTAGCGTACTTAGAGATGCTATATAGTCTCTGCGGGGTTAACATTGTGCGGGGATCGCGGTAGCGTTGTTCTCTTGGTCTTTCGGGGCTCCTGGTATTGTAGTGGATAGGCATGGCCTTTCCCTCCTACTTGGTGTGCCGGTGTCTGTGCTAATATGAGGACGGGCATTTCGTCAGATCTTTCTTTGGTACTGTTATTTTCCCCGTGCTCTTCGCGAACCGCCGGTTCTTGCTCCAGCTTTATTCAGATTCGTTCAGGGTCGGAAAGGTAGTTATGGAATTTCTTTTTCAAATCTTTCTTTTGTCTTTTCTTTCAGTATATTGTTATATAATGGTTACGGCGGAGTTATTAGGAAGGTGGCTGGGTATATTCTGTATGATTAGTTTGCAATCAAGTATTTAGTGAGGTATTTATATTCAGTATCCCATTTATATCCCCAGAGATCACTTTAATGTTTCGTGTACACTCACCTCTATCCACCATCAGCCTGTCGTGATCGCACTGATCAAATGCTCCTCGTTTGACCTTTCGTTATAACTCAATAATTTTATACCGGCATATGACGAGTTGTTCAAAGTGAGTGCAATCAGGGAATCATTTGCTAAGCAAGAGTTACGATCGTTCGCTACGCCATTTTTGACAACCTTCACAACATTATTTCACTACCCTATTGCAAATAACGCTAGGGACCACAATACTCGCTTTAGGTTTTTACGTTCCCATACTTGTTATATCCTTTATAAGTACACTACAATCTTACTCTCCTGTAGGTGTGATCGTAATTTGTGCACATCTTCCCCAAAGAGAAATTGAGAACACAAATCTTGCAATGAATCGCATCTCCAGGACTTTTCTGATATTGTTAATATCTAAGTTCAGACACTTTCCTCTTTCTTGAAAAGACGGATAAACTCTTTAATTTTTTTCCGTCGCGAATCACATCATCCTCGTGTTTATATCTAGTTTGGTAGAGCCTATGACATCTTTCTTTAGTTTTAAGAAGATGGTTTCACAATATCAGAATTAAAACTCCTTCTCCTTAACACGCTCCTCAAACTTCAAAGTTATTTTAAGTATTTCGATAACCATCTTTTATTGCCAATTTGAATTTACAGGTGTCTGTAGTATACTTACACATTATCCAATGGCTCGTTCATTCTCACCATGATTGCATTTTGAACTATTATCTTTAACACATTTGTGACACAGAAAGTGGAAAATAATTTATTAGTTTATTTTTGGTTCGCTCAGCGAGGACAGGGATGTATAAGTCCTGAGGAGGAAGAATCTTAATGTAAGCTGCACCGAAATATTTGTCATTGAGTCCATTCCTGAATGATTCAATGTCTGGTCTTTATCAGCTATTAGTAATTAATCTAGAGACATGAATAAAATATGTACCACAAGGGTATTCATTCGATTCTGAACATAAGCGATAAAGTGATGTATAAGTCTAAATACAGTAGACTCTTTCTTCGTCCTATTTAGCTTGGAGGATACTAATGTACGTAAGACTGTTCAGTACGACCTCCAAGACACCAATGGAATTATCAATTTATCGAGCCTGTGTAACAACATTTCATTACTAAACGCTGAATATATTACTTATGCTGTATATTTTTCTCGGGATTCAGGGATCTTGAATAATTTCTTCTTTTTGCACCTTTTCCATTCACATCTCCACACACGTCATGACATTATACCTTCTTTTAATAAATCTTCTATATTTATGGTTAGTTACTCTGTATCTATCGATACCGCTTTCCTTCTTATGTAGTTTTCTTCCATCTTCGCAATCCTGATGACCGTGCCATGCACATACCGTATGGTATGGAAAGCAGTTTTCATACCTGTTCACTTATATCCTAACCCGTTTCAGCGTAAAAGCATCATTTGTTCTTAAATTTTGAAACCCTCTTCCGTGTCACACAAGTTAGCGGAAGGACGTGACCTTATGTTTAGATTATGCTGTACAATTTTTCCATAAGATACATAACTCAAGCGAATTGCTTCATTTGTGAAAGTTTATATAGGTTCTCATCAGACCTAGAATAGTAATTTTAATTCTCAAGGTGCATAAATAGACATTTTATTAAAGTGTAAAAAAACATAAAGATGCAATTTGGATTGTTTGTTATGTAGACAATCTATATTCAAGATCTCTTATATGAAAACTGCCCCTAAACTTCTTCAAAACATTTTCTTGTATATAACATGTCTGTACTACTCATTACTTTTCATCAGTTCTTTCAAACACTATGTATTCCATTTACACCTATTAACTTTATACTATAGTACTCTTCAAATTCTTCCTTCTCGTCTGTTGACATTTTAATTTTTGGAATTTTACTTATTCTTGAAAGTCTTTATAATTTCAATTTTTCTGTGTTCATTAATCATTTACAAAAATGTATAGGGAATAGAAACCCTTGGAATTTCCTTTTTCTCACCAGATCTCCCATGCACTATTAGGCTCAAATCATCTTTCTAAGTGTGCCATGGAGTTGTAAATAAATAATGTTCCCTGGAACTACGTTTCCATTCGTTCCATTGATATGATTTATAATTGCCTCCTTTTTTAGGATATGCTGCTGATTAGATTTTGATCTCTGGCGTGAGTATCGTAAAATATGCTGCGTAACTAACTGCGTCAAATTTACCCTTATGTGCTGTCACAAATATTCTTGATTTAGATCTGCTTTATTAAAAGTCTATTAGAAATCAAATGAAATTTCCCTAAGGCCTTTTTCAGCTCCAATTTTAAATGTCTTGATTCTTGGACCGCAATGTGAACATACTTGCTCCCCTTCTTAATCGGTAACACATTTCACATATCATCTGGCTTACCAAGTAAATAAGGATTCAATTCTATTATTCTTCTCCTTTATCATCATAACCTTTATCTTCTCTTGGTTGTCTCAAATATCGTAGTAACAATGTATAAATCTCTGCTCCAGTATCTTTTCTTCAATGATCCGTCTTCTTACTTTTTCTTTTATCTTCAATGAGTAGAACACTATATAGTATTCATTCTTCACTTTAGCTCATACTGTTTACTGTACATTAGTACAATAAGCTTATTACAGTCGTGTGCATGATGACGTGTGTTTGAAGCTACCTTTCATCAGCCTTTATTGTTCAGACAGAGTGTACAAATCTTTATTTCTTGCACGTATTATTATCTAGATGTTTTTTTTAAAACAGATTGTAAAATTCACGATTACATTCACGACATTCATGGAAGTATACCATACGTGGTCAAAAGGAGCTGACCTCACTTCATGATGTAAGCACAAATCTGTCTACATCCATTTAATGTTCACCGTCTAATTTATGCACATATTATTACTGTCTGAAAGTGTTAAAATAAAGGCAATATACCATTCCTATATGCTCCGTGTTTTTGGTAACTAGCATGGTAATTCTCAAAAATCTTCTTGTAATCTTGTTTTCTGTTTTACTCAGTATTAGTAATATGATTATACTGCCATATGGCTTACTAATGTATATGTGTTTCAATCCCTTTCTTCGTTAAGAGGATATAAAGCTTATTTTTACTCTATTACCTTCAGACGAATAGACTATACCGAACATTTCTTTCGATATTCTTCTCATATCCTTTATTCCATCTAGTACAGTTACTATTGAGATCATCTCTGTATATCCAATATCACCTTTTTCTTCAACTTAATGGTTTGCATCTCGTTTCAATTGTGCTTTCTGTCAGAATCCATGAAAACTGTGTACACTTTTTGCACGTGCAAGAATGTTATTTGTCCTAAAACAGATCATAACCACTTTGATTGCCAACAGCCTTATCAGCACCTCTTCTCTAGATGTAACTTACTACATGTAACTGACTGTTTGAAACTAAAGATTTTGCTAAGTCGAAATGCAAATCAGCTTGCTTTTTTCGCTCCTTGTTTTCAAACCTTCCTATCTCATTTTTTGCTTTCTTTTTCATTCCTTTTTTTCCTTTTATTTCTTTTTTTCTTTTTTTTGTTTTTTTTTTTTTTCTTTTTTCCTTCTTTTTCTCCTTATATTTTTTGTATACCCAGCTTTAAGACTTCTTTCTTATTTTCTGTTGTGTTTTCTTTTTTCCTTTCCTTTTTTTTTTCTTTATCATCTTCTTTTTTCTTCTCTCTTTTTCCTTTCTTACAGATCACTCATTCCCTTTCTTTATTCTCCTCTTCGTCATCTTCTTTTCTTTATTCTCCATTTCTTCTTCCTCATATATCTGTTTCTGTCGGTCAAGATATCAAATAAAAATTCACCATTTGACTACATATTATGATTTTTTTTTTCTTGCGGGCTTTTTCTACTTCTCCCTTTTGCCCCCTTCTCTTCCTCTTCATCTTTTTATTCTCCTCTTCGTCATCTTCTTTTCATTTTTTCCAATATTCTTCTTCTTCAGATTCTTATTGTTAATTTTATATTAAGAATATTTGATGATTCATTTATTATTTTGTTTTTACCAGTACATCTATCCTATTCCTTTTTAGCTTAAACCTAGTAGTAC
>JABUQX010049647.1:15000-18887 GCA_015478945.1 Trachelipus rathkii | reverse complement strand
GGTCAAATCGTGATCTCAAATGTTGGTCACATTTAAAAAAAACAAAAAAAATTTTTTGGGATATAAAACTTGTATATTCGCATTCCTTGATCTTTTCTGATTCTAAAGATGTAAAAATTATAAATTTATGACTAGTATTACTCAAGTTATAGACATCGAAAGCAGGTGACCTTCGCCGATGACCTCAAAATCACCGAGGTCAGTATGTTTGACCTATTGGTCAGATTGACCTATAACTTTCAGAAATGAATTCAGGGATCAAAACAACCCTGTATACAAAAAATTAACAATTTCTGAGAGATGAGGGTGTACTGCACTGGTTGATCCACAGAGAGAGGAGAGAAAGGAATCCCCACCCATATATATATATATATATAATATATATATATATATATCATATATTATATATATATATATATATATATATATATATAGCCCGATGGGGTAAGAGTGGAAAAGGTTCAAATACGGGGTAAGAAAGGAAACCATTTACTTTTTAACTTAGGAAACATGGATATTTGAAAAAGTTAAACCTGGTGGTGTTAGCTCATTTCTTTATTTACTAATAAATATACTTATATCATCTAACTCTGAAATATACCATGCAAAATAGGGCTGACAAAGTTAGGCATCACATGCTATAAGAAATGGAGGGGGAAAATCCTCGATTTTTTTCAAACTCTGACATTTAAAAAAAGAAAATAAGGTCTTCTACAGACCAAACTAAATAGTTTGTGGAAAACCAAACCGGGGCAGAAATTGGAAAGCTTGGGTACCCCCCAATTGACCATTAAACAGCTTGAGTTTTCTATTACTTTCCCAAAAAAAAAGAAAAAATAATTTGGGGGATAAATCTGTTTTACCCACGTGTTCGAAAAAAAATTTTATTTTTCAGGTAAGAGGATTGGTATTGTATCCATTTATCCCTCCATTTCCCTATCCCAAAAATTTAAAAAATTATAAATAAATATATATATAATAAATTATTATATATATATATAATATATATAAATAAATATAAATATATAATATATATATAATATATATATATATATTATATATATATATATATATACCCTACCTGTGTACGACCCGGAGCTGTGGAGCCGCAAGGTTTTTGGGTGGAGCCGGAGGCGAAATTTTTTGAAGGGCTTGGAGCCGGGAAGTCGGGAAGCAAAAATCTTTGGCGGTGCCCTGGAGCCGGAGCCAGAAGCGAGCGGACAATTTTTCGAGGGACTTGGAGCCGGAGCCGCCAAAAAAAAAAAAGACCTTCTACTCCGGCTCTTGGCACGTAAAAAAAAAAGTAAAAATACTTAAAAAATTAAGTAATATTTATTTTATCACTAACAGGTTAAATATATATATATATATATTATATATATATATATAATATAATATATAATTATAATTATATAATATAAATATTAATATATACTATAATATATAATATATATACATATATATAATAATTAGAGATAAGATCACCTCCAAATCCTTAGGAATTATGATAATTTTTAATTTAAAAAGTTGTAATTTTGAAATTCTGATAACTTCAACAAATTTATATATAATATATATCTTTAATAAAATAAAAAGATATATATAATATATATTATTATATAGATATATTATATATATAATATATATTATATACTATATATTATATATAATATATATATAATATATATATATTAATATAGATATATATATAATATATATATATATATATATATATATAAATTTATATATATATATATATATATATATATATATATATAATATATATAATATAAATAATTATATATATATATAATATATAAGTTAATATATATATTATATATATATTCTCTTTTTTCAGAAAATATGTTATGTTTAATTTATTGTTTCAAAAACTAAAAAGTTTCCCTATACTCTAGTAACTTTAATTAATTAAAGTTTAATCATTACTTAGAAAAACCATGTCAACTAAACCAAAATCGAAAACACCTCATTGTACTTGAATATTTTATTCTCTCTGAGCATAAAAGTTACTTACATTTCAATTTGATGGAAATAGTTAGGCCACCAGGTTAATTTGAAAACAGTCAGTTCGATCATTTGACTTTAAAGAGTTTACCAAAACCAACCAGTGTACATCATGGTTAGGCCACAATACTTTTCACTGGATCCCTTTAAATTTTAATTAATTGCGACATTTAAAAAAGACTTCTCATCCAAACATTAGCTGGAATTAGTTAAAAAGAAAGTGAAGAAAAAGCTCTGTTTCAGGAATGAAACCTTTGTTTTGAAAACTCACCACTAAATGGATACTTCTTTCATTGTTAAAAACTTGTTCTGTCATGTCCAAATGAAAATTCATTAGGATTTTTTCAAGAGCAGGATTGTAAAAGCATATGTGGAGGACATAAATTCGAAACTGCGAAAAAAGGACTTCCTAGACCGGGGAAAATAATTCCGAAAAAAACAAGTTCTAGAAGAAGCGGTTAAACAAAAAAAAAGAAACTTAAAAATTCTTCAAAGAGACTCTTCTTGCAATTTAAAATGGATGCCTTGCACAAGGCCCAAAGGCCTAAAATATTTTGCTATTAATATTTAGAAATATCGTGCATGCTTTATAAAAAACAAATATTAATAATACGTTAGCAGCTAAGAGAGATAGCCAAAATCGCTCCAACATTTCAGCTAATTAATTCCGAGAGAACTTGTTTATTGACGTCTTTAAAAAAGAATTCGAAATAATAAGAGGCAAGTATCTAGCTTTAGTTACGGAAGCGCAATCAAAACATGATCAAGTAACGATTGAAAAAATTTAAAAAGGACAATTGAGAATGAGGAACAGGAAGCTGCTAAATGTGAATTCTGATTTTATTGAATGTCAAAAACGAGAAGAGAAGAAAATAGTTTTCAGAAATGAACTTGAATAAAAAACCATGATAAAACTAATGTTCCCGATGACATTAACCTTTCACACATTAAGGTGTGAGTTCCATACTTTATGTTAGCAGTTCGTGATTGGTTCTCCGCCAATAACTCATGCACGTAAATCTTATAAGCAAGGCGAAAACAAACAGCAAAGCAACGCGAATCCCAATATTAATGGAAGCTCTAAAGCGCGTCAAGCTGGAAAAAGTTTCAATCTTAGATCAAGAGGAAAAGATGGCAGAAGTTTAAGCACTACATGTCTTATTGCCGAAAGGCTTTTGCAACCCTAAAAAAAGACCATATTAAGTTGATGCTTGCCGTGTTTTTTACTCCTGAACTTCTCTCTCCGATAGTCAGTTAGAGGGAACAAATCAAAACACTCAAAAAATATTCAATCAGAAGTCTTGACTGCAGAAATTTTTTTTTTTTTTTTTTTTTTTTTTTTTTTTTTTTTTTTTTTTTTTTTTTTTTTTTTTTTTTTTTTTTTTTTTTTTTTTTTTTTTTTTTTTTTTTTTTTTTTTTTTTTATATTAACTAATTGAGATATTAAAATTTTGGATTATTTATCAAATTACAATAAATTCAATAGGAAAGAAGGGAAAAGCAAAAAGAATGTTAACTGAAAGGCAAAAAATATTTTTGTCTTGTCGGCCATACTTTGTTGGTCCACAAGTTCAGTGTCTTCCTTAGAACCGAAGATCTGATATTAAAAGAGAGGAATTGTTTCTTTATGCTTGAACAGGACTTAAGATGAATTAATACTATCGAGAAATCTGGGTCGGAGTCAGATAGTTCAGCAGTTTCAGGAATCCTCCCTTGTTTTATCTTGTCAGATGAAGATGTAAAATTTGTCTACAATGGGCCCAATTGGAGCATGCAGAAAAACGATTGAAAAAAAAAAAGACAATCTACCAGTAAAAAGACCTTTAACCTAAAAATCCTCTTGAAATATACAATTTAGAATAT
>JABUQX010049647.1:0-10000 GCA_015478945.1 Trachelipus rathkii | reverse complement strand
CTAGGGTTTGAGCTACACGTAGTCCGGTGCTCCATTCCCACGGCCTTGACAAGACTGTTTCCTCGAACAGGCGACGTTAGTGAAATTCCGCACCTAAATCACGAAATAAATTACCTGAGGAATTCCCACAGAACGGGAAATAGCTTTTGAATGAATGCATTCAATATTTGTTCTCCCAAATTTATTTCTTTAAGAGGCACAGCGAACAAGTACTTACTGTAGCGCGTCAAATTAACGTAAGGTGGGTATTTTACCCTCTCGCATTAGGTAACTTAAGAATGTCAACATGAACGGCTTGAAACTTCTTCGTTACTTCTTTAAAAACACCGTAATCAGGACTTATACCTGGTACTGTTTTATATTTTTATGACATGCTGAGCACGTGCGGATAAACTGTTTTATCTTCTTATGCATGTGCTGGAACACAAACTCATTTTTTATGCTAAGGAGGGTTTTATTCACACCCAAATGTCCTTTATTGTGGTATATTCGCTGATTACCTTCTGCACACTATTTTCAGGCACAAAAAACGTGTGCATAGTTTAAAGATACATCGACAATTAATTCTAATCTCCTTCCGTTTATAAAAAGAATTCTGTTTTATTAACTTCAAAATCGTTTTCTCTCTCTTCGCCATCAGATCACTAATGTATTTATCTGACTTTGGTTGCTGTTCTAATTTCTTCCAAAAGTACCAAAATCCGTTTTAAAAATGCAAGACTACATATTTTGCATTTTTATCAAACTTGGTTATCTAATTTATTTCTGGCAATTCCCCAATGAATGGCCGCCTTCAGCGCAAACTGCTTGCCTTCATATCGAAAGGACCAGATCTATCGTGCGCTTTCATTCCGATTACCAAGATTAATTAGCGCCTACGTCCAGTCGCTATAGTAAGCCCCAACTGATTGCTCATTGGCCGTCGTGAATCGGTGGGTGGAGTCAGAGGCTACACTATTTGGACCTGCATCTTCTCCTCCCTCCTGCTCATCTTGGGCAATATTATTTGCAAGTAAATATTTTAATAACGCATTTTGATTTTCGGTAATTAACTCCATCGTGATATTGAAAGTACTCAAAATGGCAAGTTCCCTCAATTCCCTAGCATTATAATTTTGTACATCATTAGCATGATTTATTTTATATACAAACGCACGAGAGCACATACAGATACGCACAGGCTTTCCCGCTAAAATCGCCCTATATTTCTTGAATAATTTTGTTAACCCTAATAAAAGCTTATTTACTGGCAAATATCGTTTTTCTGTTGTATTAAAAGACCCACTATAAAAAGCAAAAGGTGTGCCTTCCTCATCGCCCGACATAATTACAGTATTAAAAGCTTTATTATTTGCATAAATGTACACTTTGAGAGGCACATCGACTGCTGGGAACCTGAGTCGTGAGGCGTGACGAATCGCTTGCTTTATATCTACAAAAGACTTCTCAGCCTCGGGCGACCACGTGATTTTTTATTAGAGCTATTCTTCCTTTTAAAAAACTATACAAAGGCAGAGTTAGATTTGTTTAAAACACGGTATATTTTGGACGGTTTTAAAATGAAATTCTGCCAATTAAACAACGCACTTCTTTTATGCGTAACCGGGCGAGAACATTAATTATTTCCTTTAACTTTTTCAGACAAGCGGCGCGAAGCCCTTCTTCCGGTTCCAAGTTCAAAACCCAAATAACTTAACTTTTTTACCCCAAATTCGTGCATTTTTTTTTTATTTAAACAAATTTTAAAATAAATTTAATCTCTCAAATACTTGTTTAAGTACCACCAAACGTGGTCTGATAATTTTTGGTCTCCTATCAAAATATCGTCTTCTAAATACACGTGCTACCACAACGGGAAATGCCTTGAAAGATAATATAGTAAAAAATCTCATTTAAACACACGAACTCGAATTTTTAAATTTCCATCGGCGTAATATGTCTAAAAGAAAAATTTGGCCGAATTCATATTAACATAATAGTAAATAGAGAGGTGATTCGGCTTCTGCAAAGCAGAAGATAGTACGCGTTCGTGACGTCAAGTTTACTTAATACCTTTGTCCCATGAAGCCCACTAAATATATCATTTATATTCGGCATAGCAAATACATCATTTTTTGCCATGGAATTAAGTTTTCTAAAATCACACGATTAGTACCCCTCCCCCACTTTTTTCTAAAACGCTGATAGGAAAACTCCATTGAGATGGTGCTCTCTTTAAAACTTTCGCTTTTACTAAATTTAATAGCTCCCTCTTTGTTTGTTCGAATAATTTATGAGGAATACAGCGAGCTTTAAGTTTTATTGGAGCCCCGCTTATATTAGTTGTATAAGGAAAAAGTGAAGCTATTTCCTTCAAAATAGCAGTTGGAATTCGAGTCTCCTCTCCCCCCCCTCAGAACACAAGTATCCCCCCCATTTCTATTCCCAAGTTTCGACTCAGCGCTCTCCCCTCCCCCAAATTCTTTGAACAGGTCGTCCCAAGCCTTAAGTTGCTTCTCACGAACCTTAAAATTTTCCGGTAAATTTTTTATTTTAAATAAAATGTTTAAATTCAAAATTACCCAGATATATTTACTATAAGGTATATCACTTTAAAAAGTTCATTTATGAACTACAGAAGAAGAAAATGAGCAGAGAGTATGAAATAAAAAAGCCTTATCTCTACAAATTGTGTATCATGACATAAATTTAATACCTTCTTTGCCTCTGAGTATCATTTAACCACAATCTGTCTCAAAATTAATAGTGAAAGCAAATTTTTCAAAAACGGCATTCCAAGAATACAAATAGGTAATCTTGTTGTTAAAAAAAGTCTACATCAAAAGTTCTCTTTAAACCAAAATCAATTGTAACAATATTTCGCAAGAGTATATGTCAATTACGGTATCATTGGCTGCTTTTAATTTGACCAATAATCGATTTATTATTGTCTCCATCCATAGGGAGTAAATCGATCTCACTAACCACTACTAAAATAAAGACTCTTTTTTGATATTTTATCAACAATTGTATAAAGTTTATAACATCTCTTACATTATTTAAAACAGACAAAAAAAAAATTATTTATGACCGGACTTTCTCCAGTCGGAGCATCCGTAATTAATGTATTTTGTGAGCCGCTAGAAGCCAGCGTGGGTATCGTATGGGTCACATCGATACTCTTGTCAATAGTCGGAATACTCAGAGCTTCATTGGAAGGAGGATGACCTCCTTGTACAGGCCAGTGAGCATTTCGCTCGTTACTCTTAAAATTATTCAAAGCTACAGTATTATTATTATTATTATTATTATTATTATTATTATTATTATTATTATTATTATTATTCCCGTCAGAATACCAAACAACTATTATATTTACTATTATTATAATTATTAAACCTACTATTAGACGTATGCAAATTATTTCCTACAGAAAAATCCCCATAATTAAAAATACGATAATTTTCATTTAAAATATTCACCTCCGCCCCCTAACTCCTTTGTGAGGGGGGTTCTGATGCATTTCCCTGCCTCCTTTGGGGGTTTGACTCATGTACTTGCGGACTGCCTCTATTTGGCAGGAAGACCAATGAATACATAGGACAGAATTCCGAGTGGCAGGTGTAACTTCTATGGAGGAATCTGGAGTGTGGTTTACATAACTCGCCTAGCAACTCCGCATTTACAGTGTTGCCTTGTTTACGTTCTCTAGGAGCATTTCTTCTATTTTGAAATGATGGTTGTTCTTCTGATCGGTTCGGTTTGGCAGCAGCCTCACTCAGCTGGCCTGCGACTTTAGTGAGAGACTTGAGAAGTCCTTTCATCTCCCGAAAGAACTCTTTATTTACTTTCGCCTCTTCGGAACTTGGGGGATTGTGGTTGTTGTTTGTATTTCGACTCTCCTCATGTGATCCTCTCTCGTGTGTTGGGAACTGTTCTCCTTGAAGATGATTTACAGCCCCCCAATATTCTCTTCCCCTTCTCTCATGGGGGGTTTCGTAGTCATTACTATAAAAGTTTTTATACAAGTTATCTGCTACTTTTGTGATTTTTTCAAGACTGCTATCGTCTGCCAGAGTCATTAATCTCTCTTGTATGCGAGATGGAAGCTCATTAATAAACAACTCATGAACAAAAGGCGCACTGTTTTCAGCAAGCAGATCGAATCCTATTCTTCCCAGAACATCACGAACTCTTGCCAAGTAGACTGAAGGAAGTTCTTATTTTTTTCTTCCTTTTTTGAAAATTTCACTGATTTGACTTCTCAGGTTGGGAGCGTAAGCTTCCTCGATCGAGGCAATCTCCCCCAATGGAAATTTGATGGTTGCTACAATATCATGGGGGAGGACGGATGCTAATATTCTCACTCGTTCTTTTGGATCATCTACTCCATTAAGTTTGAAAACGGTAATAGTCGTGTGTAACCAAGTCATCATATTACGCAAATCTAACTTTGGAATGGCGCCAATAGGCAGACTGGTCTTTGGAGTCCCCCCCAACGAGGGGGAGACTGTGGGGGTAACAGATCTTGCTCGTAGCGGGGTATGAAGGTCCTGACTCCCTTCCTCATCCGAGTTCGCATTTTCTTCTCTTCGAATGGGAGATTTGGGGGAAGAGGGGGAAACGTTCGATGTTTTTTCAGATGCTTTAGCTGTAGTACTTGACTTTCCCCTACCCCTCACGGTCTTAAATCGGGGAGATCTTTTTATGGCTGGGCATGTTAATTTTTCTTTTTCTTTTTTTTTTTTTTTTTTTTTTTTTTTTTTTTTTTTTTTTTTTTTTTTTTTTTTTTTTTTTTTTTTTTTTTTTTTTTGCTGGTTGATATTATTTGAAAATGGAGCTCTTTTTCACAAGAATAGCGACTTTTAAAATAACGGATTCTTCACGCTATTCCTTATGTAATAACGCACTAAGACTTTATTTAATTGTTTTTTTTTTCTTTCAGTATATGAGTCACTTCACTTAGCACTATATTTGTTTTTTGGCACTTTCACTTTCAAAATCACCATTTTTTTTTTTTTTTTGTTATGTGCCCCCTAGATCAGAAAGGGTTTTTTTTTGTCACTGTACTGGGGTCCACCAAAACTATGTACAAAGCTTGCTCTCTATAATGATTAATTGGCCCTATTTAAGAGATCACTTTGATATAGCAAATAATAAAATAGTTTTGGAATAGTGAAACGCTTCTTTAATTATTTCTTTATTAATTATTTCTAATGACTATTTTACATGAATACACATTAAGATATTTCACTATTGATCAAATTTAAATGTTTACTTTATTAAATACTTCAAATCTGACTCTAATTACAGTATCAATATTTGGATCGGAGAGTGTCAAAGTGTTGCTCTCCGATCCTATTTCATAACTGACTTTCCCTGTGGCACCTCCGTGGAGCAGCGTCACATCGGTGACGCTTGATAAACAAAAAAGGAATGAAAGTTATTTCGCATACAGGACTTGCTTTGGTACAAGATTTCTTATATCCGTGTACCAGAAATCTTGGTAGCACTTACATTATCCTTTATAAATTTTATACTATGTAACGATTATGGGTTATAATATATATATATATATATATATATTATATATATATATATTATAATAATATATATATACTTAATATATATATATTATATATATATATTATTATATTATATACTATATTACTGTAGACAAGGGGGTCAGGGGTTCAACCCCCGAAATTATTTAGAGTGATCAAAATTTTTGATTCAAGTCCCTTAATAATAATAATAATTAATAATAATAATATAATAATAATAATAATAATAATTACATATATTAATATTAATAATATTAATAATAATAATTAATGAATATGAAAAGTATTTATTAATGGAAAAGAGGAGACATGTTTGTGGTCCGTAACGATTTCTTAGGTCAGTTGTTGTTCCTCATATACATAAATGATTTAGACCAGGGACTTAAAATACAAGGTTTCTAAGTTTGCAGATGATACCAAAGTGGCTACCTCAGTAGGAATAATGATGGATGTAATATATTTAAAAGATAGGTAGGGACTGTAATTGTTGATGAGACTAGCATGTTCATTCTTCTTCAACTAAATCTTTCTCTCCTCATAAACAATGGGTTTGATCGCGCTTGTTCTCTGGCCATTCAGGCTAGAGACGGTGGATATCAAGGGGGAAAAATTCTCATTCCTCCAATCACTCTCGAATTTCCATTCAAGCAGAAATTCACCCATACTTCAACCGAGCAAAGGGGCTTTCATCTAACGAAGTGCGGCTACTTCCTTGGTTCTCCTACGACAAATCTTTCTGGCCTCTTGCCAAAAACATCTGTAGCACTTCTGTAAATCTCCCTTTCCTCTGATGGTTCTGTTTTTAATTCTACAACTGAAAAGGCCAATCCCTTCAGCTCCTATTTTCCACTACTCAACCTAGATGATTTCTGGCATTTTCTCTTCTCCTTCTCCTCTCAGGTGTTCTTATGTCTTTTGCCTGTGATTACATTTGATCGGGTCATGGGGCCCCTAAAATCTATGAGAGAATATCTACGAGTGAGTCTTCTATTTCTTCTGAGTGTCTTCTGATTGAGTATCTCAATGAAACGTATATCTCAATACTAACACTTTCCCTCAGTGTTGGAAGCACGCACATGTCCAACCTTATTCCGAAAAAAGGAAGCCGCTCTGATCCTTCTAACAATCGCGCTATAGCTCTCAACTTGTATTCTATTCTTAAGATCTTTTGAAACCCTTCTCAACTCCCAACTTCTTAGATTATCTGGAAACTCATTCCCTTCTTTACGATAGCCAGTATGGCTTTCAGCACTCGAGGTTCTTCTGGCGATAATACTTTCCTATCTAAACCGATTTAATGGTTTTAGCTCTTAGGAAACTACGGGACTTATCGTGGGTGGTGCCTTGACATATCCAAAGCATTTTGACAGGTTATGGCATGCGTCACTGCTCTCCAGCTCCCCATCCTTGGGTTTCCTCTTTACTTTGCTTAATTACATTCTAGCTTTCTTTTCAAATATCTAAATATCAGCTGTTGTTTGATGGTGCGACTTCTACTTTTTCTTTCAATATGGGTGTTCCTCAGGGTTTCTGTCCTAAATTCCCTACTTTATTCCTACTTTTCATTAATGATCTTCTCACCTGCACATCTAACTCTATCCACTCATATACCGTGTCGACCCTTTAATTATTCAACTCATTATCAGTTCTGCTTCTCTTTTAGTTCTACGAATTGCCTCTCATCTAATCTTTTCCTATTATTATTCTCGCTGATCTGGATGATTTCCGGATGGGGTCGTCTCTACCCTTGTGAAATCAAATTCTTTAAAAACCCAACTTCTACAAATCTTTCTCTAAAAGCATTCCCCTAACTTTCCCATCTCTTTTGACGGTTCTCTCGTTCTCTCCTTGGCCTTAAACATAAACAAAAAAATGTATTGGGAAACCTCATGTCACAACGGTTGCTAGGGCGGCCTCAAAGAACTGGGAGTTCTGTTTTAGACTGCGAGACTCTTTTTTTTTCTCTTTCTCAGTTGCTCAGCTATTAAGGGTCTCAATCCGCCCTTAGTATTGGAGTACTGCTCTCGATAATACTGGGGAGGGGGCTTTGTTTTCAAACGGCTTTTGGATAGGGTCGAGTCCAAAGGCCAAAGGCTTATAAACGGTTCTGTTGGTGCTTTCCTATTTCTAATAGGCCCAGCGGCAAGTGCCGAGGGAATTTATCATTTGCGTACCACCACCACCTTTACGACGCCCTCGTAGGAGTGCTGTATCTGCGCAACACACGAGTTTTGTGTTGATATTGTAACTCTCCCAGGCTAGTTCGCTTGTGGTGGCTTCATTGCTTATCCCGGCCACCTCTGTTTCGGTGGGAATTCTCTTCCATCTTCTGTATTCCTGCTGAATTTAAACTCCTCTCACTTTAAAGGCCTGCGTCTGTGCTCATCTGCCTACTAATTTGCGCTAGAGGGTGAATTTTTTGAGCGTACTACACCCCTCCTTGAGGAGGGCTCTGACTGTGAGTGGTGTGACCAACTGTAAAAAAAAAAAACTCCTAAATCCTTAGGTGGGCAGAATATGTGACAAATGAAACTAAATCCCTACTCATCCCATCCATAACATCATTCAGATTTATTCCCAGAAAATCCCACTCTTCAACATTACCCTCAGATGGACCATATGTCGCAACCTCACATACTTTTACCTATTCAAACTTAATTTAACCTTTAGAATTCTAGCATTCACACACAAAGAATCTACCATAGCTCTCTACCACAATCACTCATCAGAATTGCACATCTTTCTATCTCCCTCTCATTCCTTTCACACCAACACAAACACATTTCCCCACACCACTCATTAACATCTTTGTTTCAGTCACAGCTAGAAAATCAAATTTGCCTTTCCTAAATACATCCATCACCCTCTCTCCTCTTCTCTCAACATTTAATTCCTCTGACGTTCCATGTATCCATACGATTCATACATTTTCGCGAAAGAATAGAACGCCGTTTACGGCTATCACAACCTTCTCCGAGCCATGCAATGATTTAGCATTCCTGGCAAAAGATAAGTGGATAGTGGGGAAGCCAATATTCACTTAGTTGCGTTGCCTTCTTCGACCACAAGGACCATAGATGTCAGCATTTTTTCTCCCCCACACATAAGGGATATATAAAGGATAGGGATGCCTGTAAGATTGTTGTCTAGAAAGAGGGGTGTGGATATAGGTATGTGTATATGCATATGTGGATAAAAAGATGGTGTCATTTAGATGTTGTCTGGAGGATAATGTGTGTATGAATGCAGAAAAAAGAAAGGCGAACAATTGGAGTCTGCTTGTAAGATCTACATAATCACAAAAAAAAAAAATATATACATATAATATATAATATATATATATATATATATATATATATATATATATATATATATATATATATATAATTTATATATAATATATATATTATATATATATATAATCAATGAGTTTGGCCTAAATACGTTTTTTCTTTTAACTACTTTTTCAAATCATGATTCTGTATTTGAGAGAGAAAGTTTTTAAGTCCACCATTGAAGAGAATGTTAGTTCACACAGATATAATGGGGCAAATTATATTAATAGTCACCTACTCAGTCTCGGTTGACTCATGCTGACATTAGCATTCCTTCTAATTAAAAATAAGTATATGAACCAAATTATTAAAAGTTGATAAATAACTAAAATTGTTTACCTGACCTTTGGTAATTTGCTGCCGGTGAAGGGTTTCTCCTTTCTTTCAAAGAAGTTAAAACGGCTTATCTCTTTCATTCAGATGTTGAGAAGTGACGCAAAAGCATTGAAGGTTTCATACTCACATGACAATACATCACCACATATTACACACTGGTTTATCATTTATGATCGGAAAAACATTTCAAATAACTTATCACAAAGTTTATTTTTCTATGGTTTTGAGTCGCTCTTAACATTTGAACCGGACATTGAAGGCTGTGCAGGTCTTTTGAGAAACATTCATTTGAAGAGATTTCAGGAAATTAAGTAGAAACTTTGAATGTATCCACATGGAAAGCAAAAAAAACACCAACACTACATACTCTCGCATACACATTGACTGGTCTCTCAAGCACCACGAGCGTTTCATATGGATTTTATTAACTTTCAAAATAATTATTCAATAAGTTCATATGTCTTTGCAATTCGGCAATCACTGATGTAAATGAGTTCCGGGTGGTCGCAGTTTGAATAAGTTTGAATAACACTGTTGTAAACAGACAAACAATTTCTTTGTTGATAAAATAGTCAATCTTAAAGAAATTGCATTTAACTGACTACTTTTTAACATCGACATCACATGATTCTAAAATGTTTTAAATATTAGTATTAGTCCAATCCAGACTCACGCTCGACCTCCTTCCTATTGACTTAAGTTTTTTTTTTGACAGTGTTGATTGATCTTCAAATGAGATTGCCTCTTTTCATGGATCTTTAACACAATTTGTCTTGACATTTAGTT
>JABUQX010049646.1:57500-75335 GCA_015478945.1 Trachelipus rathkii | reverse complement strand
ATGGACAATCTAGGGGTGGTGCTAGTGTGAGGAAATTGATAAAGAGAGGACCTACGATGAACGTATGATAGAGAAGAGTGGAGTGTGTGGTAAGAAAGGTGGTAAATGAAAGGAATAATGAAAGTATGTTGAGATGGTTTACGGTTCATGTGAAAGGATGAATGATATCGGTTGGGTTAAGCGGATGTATCAGTGAGTGAGTGTGTTGCGGACGACCGGCTCGCGAAAGCGAGGACGCGAAGAGAAAGTTGGAGCTTGATCGCCCACTGTGAATCCACGAATGTCAGCACTGAAGGAGAGAAAATGTGATGGTGGCAGAAGGCTGAGAATAAGGTGCATGATAGACGAGAATGGCGGGGTGTTGTATGCGGGGCGATGGTAGTGTGGCCCACCTGGGCCAGGAGGTGAACCCTACACTTGACACACTTACATTGACGATCTACCATATGAGGGTCCGTCGCGCGGTCCCCATGATGCTCTATGGTGGGATTTTCTGTCTGTGACGACCTCTCATCTAATTAATGGTACACGACGGTGGGCCGCTCGGTAAGGCTGGGCTTCTTCACGTTTCATGTTCTCCACTGCTTTTGCTTTTCTGATGCTTGTACAGCACCTTACCCCCAATCTTGGTGGAAAAAAGGTAGATGTCAAAAAGCGTGGCAAGATAAGAAGAAAGAAAGAGAGAAGTAAGAATATCATAATATATATAAGTTATATATATATATATACGTCTATATATATAATTATATATATATATTATTACATACTGCGAGGAATATAAAACCCTAGAGTGGATTTTTTTTCTTTCACCCTCTGCGAACAAACTTCGGTGGCGGTTGCTATGCAACGAATAAGCAAGACGATAGAGGAACATTTATTGCTTAAACTACCGATGTTGTTATGCGACGCTTCGGTTTCAAGTTACGGATGATTGCAAGTACACTAGTTTATGTCGCTCCTGGATTGACGCGTCGCATGTATGGTTACCGACGATTTTAGGTTACTCAATTTTAATGTGTTGAGCTGGTGAAGAAGGTGGGGATTTTAGTCTTTGTCGAAGGGGATGATTGAGAGAATTTGGTGACAAGGGTGGTTGGATTACGGTTTTCTGATGAATTGAGCCCACCATTCCAGGTGTCTGTGGGAGATGGGTGAGGATGGAGGTCGTCGTGTAAGTGTTGGATTGGGGTTGGTTTTTGTGCCTGTCATAATTCTGAGGGCTGTATTTTGAGAGATTTGTAATTTATTGTGCTTCGATTTTGAGAGTGCTGGAAACCTGCTGGTAGCATAGTTAGATTTGTTCTAGAAGTTGTTATTAGTAGTGGTGAGGTGTGTTCCTATGTGTTGGAAAAGGGTTCGGAGGAGGGTGTTTAGTTTTCGTTGGGTTGAGGAAAGGTGATTTGGTCGTTGGGGGGGGGGGGAACGTCCTGTGTGTGTCATAAGTAAGTCCTGAATATTTTTGGGTTTTGTTATGAAGGGGGTTGTTGTTAAGGGGGATTGTGTATGGAGGGGGATTGATGACGGTCAGTGGTTAAAAGGGGATGGAGGACTTAAGGGGGTATGGGGTCATTCTGTTGGAGATTAACCAATTTTCTAATGAATGTAGATATTCTTGGGTATGTTGTGTGGTTGTGTTTACGTCTGGGTGTTGGGAAATAAGACTGATGTCGTCTGCATAAGTAGTAAGTTTGGTGGGTTTGGGTGGGCAGATTTACATTGAAAGAGTTGAATAAAAATGGAGAGAGAAAGGCTCCCTGTGGGAATAATTTTGTAATTTAAATAGAAATGGGAGAGGTGGTTTTTGTATAAGACTTTTTAAATCTAATGTATAAGACTTTTGCAAAAACGGTTGGTGAGGAAATTGGAAAGTCATTTTTTGTCATTATTTTTTAGGGGAGAGTGGAGAATTTTTTGAATATGGATGTGTGTGGGGATGGTGTCGAATGCTTTATTTATGTATTGCTGTGAATATAGATCTGTGGGAATTTGATTGGTTGAAGCCATTAATGATGTGTTGTGTGAGGGAGGTGAGGGCTGTGGTTGTAGGAATGGTTGCTTTAGAATCTGTGTGAAGTCTGGAGGGGAATGGGTTGGGAAATTTTGTTTAATATTAATTTCTCTAACAATTTACTATGGAGCAAACAGTGAAATTGGGGCGATTGGGAGGAGGGAGAGTTCGTCTGTCTTTTTTTGGTTTGGTTTTGGATTATGTTATGCTTGTATCCAGATTGGGGGATGTAGTTAAGTTGCCAAAGATTTGTTGGAAGATTGTCTGTGATTAGAGGATTTGCTTTTCTCCGAGTGTTTTATTTGTAAGATGGAAGTGGAGTAACTGAATCAAACTACTTTTTGAATTTTGGGTTTTAAATGGTTTCTGTACCATGATTGTTAGTGAATGGGTGGTGGGAGGTTGTGATTTTTAATTTGAGTTTTCTGAGTTTTTTTTTTTGTGATTTCCTAAAATACCTCCGTTGGTTTACGGTTATTGTTAGCGTAATGTTTAGCAAGACTGGGTTGATTTGTTGTTTTGGGGAAGGGAGGGGAGTTATTTGGGTAGGATGGGGATTCGTGGATTGTGCGGGGTTGTTTCGTGAGTTAATTTTTTTGATGACTTGCCAGGTTTTTTTATTGTCATATGCGGCCGAAATGTTTTGTAAGTATTTTAACTTTATGTATTTTTTGTGTTATGTGGTTGAGAGATTTGGGTGTTTAGGTTTGTGTATTTGTGTTAGAAATGTGTGTTATTAAGGATTGATGTTCGGAGGGGTTTACTTTGTTAATGAGGTAAAAGATAACGGGAGATTGTTATCCTCTAAGTAAGCTTGTGTAAAAGAATGAGAAAAATGATTAATTATGGATGGAGGAATTGTGTAAAGGGATGTTGTGATTGGCGTTACATGTGAGCATTCGATATTGTTAGTAATATGCAGGCCAGTTCTTGCTTTTTTGTAGTTAGTGTATGTAGTCGTCTTTGTTGGGGGTGTTTAGAGAAATAAGAATCAGTAATAAGGTCAGCAATAGTGTCCCATGTTAGTAAGTGGTGTAGGGAGGGGGAACAGAATGTTAACATCTGGGGAAGTAGGGATTGGTTGACTTGAGACGGTTTTGAGAATGAGGATGAATTTGTTGAAGTTAAGATTATGTTGCCTCGGCGGGTCGGAAGGGATAGTCTTTATACCAGCCGGAGTAGTGGGCGTTAAAATCGCCTCCGAGGATTAGATTTGGGTTTGTGGATAAATATATGTTGGTGGGGGGTGTGGGTTGTTTGGGGAGGGAAGGTGTGGTGGCGAAATGTAGAAGATTGAAGATTATTAGGTGGTCTTGTTCAGGAGGATGGAACAGGATTGGGATTTTATTAGTGCCTTTTGTAAATAAGTGGAGGTGTCGGAAGTTGTGTTGTGGTAAGTAATGTTGTTATGGATCGGTGTTAAGAGGGGGTGGGAGGGGAGTAGATGGCGGTCCGCATACCGTTAGAACGTTGGGGAGATGGGTGTTTTTGGGGAGGAGGCTTCTTGTATTTGATGGGACTATATGGATGTTGTATTTTTTGAGAAAATGGATAGTTATTATATATATTATATATATATATATATATATATATATATATATATAATATATTATATATATATATATATATATATATATATATAATATAATTATATATATATATATATATATATATATATATATATATAATCAAAAGTATGTATCACGATAATGAAGCTTGTGTAAGAATAAATGGACTTAAAAGTGATAGGTTTAATATTAATAGCGGAGTGAGACAGGGATGTGTTGTCTCCTTTGTTATTCAGTTTGTATATTGATGGAGTTTTGAAAGAATTGAAGGCATGGGATGGTGTTAGAATGATGAAAAATGGAAGAGAGTGGAGGGTGCCATACTTATTATATGCAGATGATTTGGTATTGTGTGGCGAATCTTAGAGTTTGAGAGGATTGGTAGAGGGGTTTGGCAGGGTGTGTGAAAGAAGGGGTTTGAAAGTAAATGTAGGTAAGAGTAAAATTATGGTAGTGAGTGAGGACAGTCCGCGTTGTGAAGTTATGTTAGATGGTGAGCATCTGGAACAGATGTCTGAGTTTAAATATTTAGAATATATATTTTAGATGAAAAGGGAACAGATGATGCAGAGTGTAGTAGGAAAGTTGAGTGGTTGGAAAGTAGTTTGTGCCATTATGTCCTTGGTAGATGTTAAGGGACTAATTCTTAAGTGCGTTAGTTTTTTGCATGTTACCTGTGTTAATGTAAAGTAGTGTAACTATGGTCTGGAATAAGAGGTATAGATCTAAGGTACAATGTGTTTTGTGTTTAGATGGACAATATTAGGGGCGTGTTAGGTGTGAGAAAAATTGATAAAATGAGGAATGAATGCATTTGGGAGTTGTGTGGTGTGAAGAAAGGAGTAAACGAGAGTACATTGAGATGGTTCAGTCACATGGAAATGATGAATGATAGTCTGTTTTTTAAGCAGATGTATAGTGGTGAGTGTGCTGGGAATCGACCGTCTGGGAGACCGAAGAAAAAGGAGATAGAGTCAGTAAAGTAGTGCCTGAAGGAGAGGAATGTGAATTTGGCAGAGGCGAGAAGAAAGGTACATGATAGGAGTGAATGGCGGGGTTTTATGAGGGGGTATGGTTGTGGGCCTTGAGCAGGGGATACCACAGTGAGGGTCTGTCGTAGTCCCGTGAAACCCTAGGGTGGATTTTCTAAATGCGACAGGTTCTCACTTAAGGGTATAAATGGGACGTTAAGGCTGGGCTTTCTTTTCGACTTGCGTCATATTCTTTTACTACTTTTCTGTTTCCTGTGCAAGCGACGAACCTCATCCCAATCTGTTGAAAGCAGGTGAATGATGATGATTTTAATATATATAATTATATATATATATATAGAGAAATATATAAAATATATAAATATATATATATATATATATATATATATATATATATATATATATATATATATATATATATATATATATACTATAATTATATATAGTTTGTGTTGGGAACCGACCGGCTGGGAGACCGAGAGAAAGTGGATTGAGTCGGTGAACGAATGTCATGAAGGAGGAAATGTGAGTTTGGTAGAGGCGAGAAGAAAGGTGTATAACATGGAGTGAAATGGCGGGGGATTGTGAGGGGGGTATTGGTTGTGGCCACCTGGGCCAAGGGATGAACCCTTACACTGACGATCTACTCATAGTGAGGGCGTCCATCGCACGTGTTCCCATGAAGCTTCTAGGGCTTAGGGTGGGATTTTCTGACGCGACTTGAGTTCTCACTAATTAATGGTACTGAGGCGGGCGTAAGCGCTTGGGCTTTCTTTCGATCTTAATGTCATGTTGCTTCTATGCTTTTCTTTCGATCTGCTCTCGTCACGCACCTTACTCCCATTCTTGGGAAATAGAAGAAGATAAAGAAAAGAAAGAATATATATATATTATATATAAGTTATATATTATATATATAATTATATATATATATATATATATATATATATATATTTACTTTATATATATATATATATATATAATTATATAGTATATTATAAATATATAATATACTTATATATATATATATATATATATATATATATTAGCATGATGCCTCTGGAGGTAACAAGAAACTGGAAAATGGAATGAAAAAAAAGAAGAAAGTAAAGAGAAAAAGGTCTGCGAAGGATTCTGAAAATGAATGTTTTCGATGTGGTTATGAAGGCGATTTAATTTTGTGCGATGTAGCAAAGTGTCCGAAAGGTTATCACTTAGATTGCCTTGGTCTCAAAGAGTTGCCGAAAGGTAAGAGCTCTTTGTAAATAATTGTAAATTTATTGTAATAGTGTGAATAATTTGTGTTGTAAGTAATGTAAATTGTGATTGTTTGAACAATTAGTACATTGCCTTAGCCTTTTTTTGAAAGTTAAGATTTGTTGAATTATTATTATTATTATTATTATTATTATTATTATTATTATTATTATTATTATTATTATTATTATTATTATTATCATCATCGTAAAGTTAACACCTTTTTTAAATTGTATTTGTAAGACCTACGTAAATGTTTTTGTTTGATTCCCCCTTCCTCTTTTTGTTTAGTTGTTCTCCTACGTCCCCCCTATGTTTTATGGTATATTATTATTAATATTGCTGCTGTTGTTATTTTGTTATAATTATTTTTATTATTTTTGATTTTCTTATGGCTGCAATTTTTTTGGTATTTTATGCATTCCGTTCTTATTTCCCGTTCCTTTCCCCAGTTTGTATCCTTTTTTCTTTTTCTGGATGTACTACCCTACGTATTTCTGATCTCCCTTTTGGGAATCTCTCGAGTTTCCTCCTGAATCCTGGTAGCTTTCGAACTGCTATCTCTGTGCATATCTTAATGCCCATCTTGCACTCCTTCCTCCGTGAGGTTAAAAACCGGCTGTTCTCGCCTTTCTTTGAGCCGCTTATTGTTGTGAATCCGAACCTTGACTACCTATTGAGGAGGCTGTCCCGTACTTGGGTGTTAAATCTTGGGCTTCGCGTCTTATCCGTGTGGTACACTGCTATTATTTTCTCAACTTAGGGTCGACGCGGATTTCCGGGGGGGGGGGGCTTTCCGAGGCCACACCCATATCCCACCCTACGGGGTGTGGTTTCGGAGAGGGAGGTTTTATTTTCTGGGCATGTATGTGGTGGACGTGGTTTCCGTGGTTACACTCTCAGGACATATCTAATTTTATATATACATCATTGGCTTTCTTGTATCTGTGTTATTATATTGCTGTGTGATTGTTCACGTAGAAATCTCCGACTAATTCTGAAAAAAAGAAAAACGTTATAAAGAAAGGTGAATCTAGTCATCAGTCGGGCCTCAACAACCCGACCCCTTCCTGGTCAATTCTAGACTAGAGACCAATAGGGGCTTTGATGCCCTTATTGATGAAATAGTTGGTACCCCTCTACCCCAACCAATAGGCTTAGGAACCCGTTTTTTTAGGACTACCCCGTCTAGACCAGCAGAGGCTGTTCTGACCTCTTAGCACAACCCAATCACGCAAACCTCACGTCAGCCATCCCAAGAGCCCATGCGCTGTCAAGGTCTCAATCCTAGATGTCAGAATAAACAAGCTCCAACGACGCTTTCTCAGACCCCCCCTTCCCTCCAGGGAACCTAAGTTTTTCTTCATACTCTTTATTTTTATTTGCATTCGACATCATCACATGCACTGACTGCTGTAAGCCAGCTCATCTTTAGTGATGCCTTAGAAGTTGCTCTTCGAACAACTGATCCACAGGCAACGCCAATGAAGAACACTTCCAGCTTGGTCACTTACTTGCTTCCCTATCACATCTGGGGAAGATTCTTATAATTTCTAAACCTAGCGATATTCGTAACACGTCAGAGGGAACCATATATGCGCTGGAGATATATTCATATACTTTGAAGGAATTTCTCGCTCATTTATAGAGACGTCTCCTACTTCTCTGGGCCTTTCCCTTCAACCAAAGCAATACGTGGTTTTACTGTACACACGGTTCGGACCTATGTGCCCTTCCCGAGAAGTTATTTCAAGTGCCATAAATTTGGCCACCCCTAGAAATATTGTCGGCCCCCTCAGATCATATGTCCAACATGTAGAGGAAGTTATCTTCACCTCAGCTGTGAAAAACCTACTTTCCCCCCCCCCTAACTGCAGAGGTCCCCATCCAGTCTCCTCTGCTCACTGCCCCTTCTTCGCCTTGGGGAAGGAAATACTAGAGCAGTGCACACTTCATAAGTATGATCGTCGTGAAGCAACTCGCCGAGCGAAGGAGAAGCTGACTCATCTTCATTTTTGTTATGCTACAGCAACAAGTGATGCATCTGTGGTTGGCTCAAATATTGCACATCCCTTCCGGGAGTTGTGTCCAAAACTTCCTCCATTCAGACTTCAGTACCAAACTCCGGGTCACCTGGTATGGTGATTCCTATAGCTCAAGACCATTGTCCTCTCAAATCTCTTACGTGATCCGAACGAACACTCGATTTACATCCCTCTCTCATGATATTCACCTTTTAGAGGTTCATGCCACACCCAAAGGGATATCTACTGATTTTGCAACCTGTTCAGCGTCTGAAGTCGGTGACAAACTTCTATTTGCAATCTTTTGAGCTTAATTATAATATCTCGGAAACGACGTCCATTAGTTTCCCCGGGGAAACAAGGTCCTCTTAATAATCAATCACGATCGCCCGTCAGGTGGATTTTTCCAGAACAGACATTTGTACTCTCTTGCATATCGAGTCAGACTTCTTAAAACAAATGACACCCGTTTGCACTGAGGGACCTTGCTCACTCCTGCCAAAGCGGTTCGCCGATCAGACCACCCCCGTGGATAAACACAGAACAGTGGATTAACTTCTGTCCGTTCCGCCGCCGCCTAAGACTGAATCGCTTCAACAATACTCTTGTGATTCTGAAACTTACTCGGATGCCACAATGGACTCTTCATCATTGGGATTACCTCGTGTTGAAACTGGAGGCCCATTCAAGGGGAGGTCGTAGAAGGTATTGCATGAGACCTTACACGGACTCGATCGTTCTTCGGGAAGAAGTGGCCTGTCTCGTTGACGCTTCGCCTCCACCCACTTTGAGTTCAAAGCCATCGCTTGAGCCATCTAGCCCTTCTTGGCCACGGATAGCTCCTGAGAATTTGACTAAGGACACCACACAGTTGCCTTACAATGAGTCCTAACACTCCCGATGACGCCAATCCAAATGGTCCTCTTCAAACTTCCCCGGCCTTTGATGATTCGCCTTTTGAAGGTGCGCACAGCCCCTTCCCAGTCTGCTAAGATATCTAGCAAGGGTACGCAAATTGGAAGTGTTCAAGATGTGGAAGGTGACTTAGCACGCCTCTTCGGAGAGCCCTTTCCTATGTTTGCCAGAAACCTCTCCTGTCATAAACGGAGATCCTCATATATCCCTGCTGCATGATCTTCCTCTTCTCCCAGGGTTTGATATTCCGGTTAGTGGGTCGTTTAGTGACTCACGGGATCATCAGACGAGGGCCAAATCCCAACACATAATGGCTATCGTCACGGATCACCCTGAACATTGATTATATTATCTCTTATGGCACGTTTCCTCCAATGGAACTGTCATGGATATTTTCCCAATTACTAAGAACTAAAGAGATTACTTGCAGCTTATCTGCCGTTACTATTTGTTTACATAAATTGCAGCTTCGAGACAGACCTTTTGCAACCTTCAAGATATACAGGTAGTCTATTATTTCCGTGAATCTGGGAGCTAGCGACAGAGGAGGGGGCAACGATTCTGCTTTACGAATCTGTCTCATTCACTCATATTTTCCTCTCAATTCTCTTACATGCCGTGGCAACTCGTATCCACCTTGAAACACCGCTACACTGTCATCAGTGTACCTAGCACCCAGCTGTAATATACCAAGGAAGACCTTGTCAATTTTTTCAAGAGTCCCACCACAGATGTTACTTCCTGATTGACTTTAACCTCCGCCATTCTTTGTGGAGAGACACTGTTACATCTAATGCCGATTGGATATTGCGTACTTTGCAGAATTTCTCATTGCGATGTTTCAAATCGAGTTTTCCAGCATTTTAACGTTTTGATACGGGAACTTCTTCCTGTGTCAATCTCGACTATAGATTGTTTTGGGTGGAAAAGATCCGCTTTCCTCTTTGGAAGTGACCATTACCTGATCGTAATACCATTCTACAGCCCAAGTCCGCAGCAACAACCTCATTCTGGCTGGCGATTGGTCTTCCTTTCATCAGGTCACTTGCTTTCCCATCCTTCTTGCAACTACCACCCTGTTCCCGTCGCCGGCAGATGCCTTCACTTACTTTCAGAAAGCAATCCTCCAGGCGGCAGCAGACTATATACCCCGTTCATCTGAGGACCCGCAAATCAACAACTGCATGGTGGAACCAAGAATGTCATCGGACATCGTGAAAAGCGCAAATTATATAGTCTGAAACAAATTCCCACACCTTCCAACTTTATTCTTTTTAAAGCTTCATCAGCACAATCCCGTGTATTAATCTAGGAACGAGGAAATATTTCCGCGACTACGTTTCCACCGTTAATTATTCTACATCTGTATCATCGGTAAACCAGATCCACTTCTAATTCTTGCTTATGGCCCGCATACCTCTGATGTCATCTCTGTTCCCGGGGTCGAAGCTGATGAGTTGGTCTATTTCTTCCTTTCCTGCTCCAGCGGGTTCCTTTATCATGATCCATTTGTGACCCCCTGCTGGTGGGGACTAGACTTTTCTCTTCTCCTTTGAGAAGACCTTCCTTTCAACAGATTATTCACCAGAGAGGAGTTCCATTAAGCTATGTAAAGAGGGAGCGCCTTGCCCTGAAGGCATTTCCTTCCAGATACTAAGACATGCTCATCCTCCTGCCACTTCATTCAAAGTAGTAGAAGAATATGACACAAGTCGAAAAGAAAGCCCAGCCTTACCGCCCCCTTTATACCTTTTAGTGAGAACTCGTCGCAATCAGAAAATCCACCCTAGAGCTTCATGTACCGCGACTGACCCTCTTCATGGCATCTCGTCAATGTGGGGTTCATCCCTTGGCCCAGGTGGGTCAAAACCATACCCCCTCACAAAACCCCGCCATTCACTCCTATTTTGCACCTTTCTTCTCGCCTATGCCAAACTCACATTTCTCTCCTCCAGGCATTCCTTTACCAACTTAATCCACTTTTTCTTCAGTCTCCCACCCAGTCGATTCCCAACACACTCACCACTATACATCCGCTTAACCAACCAACTATCATCCATCCTTTCCACATGACCAAACCATCTCAATGTACTTTCATTTCTCTCTCATTTATCCTTTCTTCACATCACGCAACTCCCTAATACGTTCATTCCTCATTTTATCAATTCTTCTCACACCTAACACATCGTACTTTAGATCTATACCTCTTATTCCAGACAATAGTCTCACTACTATACATTAACATTGGTAACATTATTATTATTATTATATTTTTTTTAAATTAATGATTAACCAAACTAAGTATAACTTTTAATACACAAAACACAAACAAAAGGAATTATTACCTTATTAGTCTTAGGTGGCTAACATTATTGAAGTTAAAAACATATAAGTTATATCAAATGTGGCCACAAATGACATCCCTTACATATTCTCAGACTTCTCACTTAGTGTTCAATCCGGTTTGCTTTCTTTCTATTACTTATGGTACAATTTCTTTTCTTTTTTCATGCACAACTTCTTGTAGATTTAAAAACATTCAGCAATATATATATAATAATTAATAAATCAGTATGAATATAAATGAGAGATTACATAGTTTCTTTTAAGTCCTTGAGTTTTAGAATAATTTCTGTATCAAAACAAAGGAGAGATACAATTATTATCTTTTCTTAAATTAAATATCTTTACAACAACTCTATAAGCTCATGCAATCTGTATCGCATGGGCTTTTACTTTATATACTGTAGATCACCATGATTTACTTTACAACTTCATCATCATCTGTTAATTAAAGCGAATAAGATTATTTAACTATCTCTCTCTTTCTCTCAACTTTTTTTCACTATAAAATAAAGCGATTTGGACCTGATGTTGGGAGATTTTTTAAAATTTGTTGAGCTGGAGCCCAAGCTTGGCATTTTAAAAATGGAGCCGAAATGGGCAAATAAAATTTATCAACTCTGCAGACATAATTCTTTGATCAAAGAAGTGCAGCTGCTCATATGACGATTATGTATTTTCTTCAAGATGAAATTCTTATTCAGACAAATTTGGAATTGCAAAGTTCTGAAATTAAACTGGAATAATTTTCGTATTTAACTTCCTTTATTTTCACTTCCAGTAGTAAAGCAATAGGATAATGTTCCCTTTAGGAACTTTATGCTTCTAAATATGACTATTTTAATTCCTATTCAAAGTTATTAGTTTTATAACTTTTCTATTAAGGTAACATTGCCACAAAGTAATAAAATTCTACAACAAAATAAAAGATTTTTGGTGTCAATCATGGTTCTTTACTGTTACATTTATTCTAATTGTTCTATTTAATTTCATTCGATAGAAATGAATTACAACTTTAAAACAGATAAATTAAATGAGAATGAATGAATAAACCCAAGCTACAGAAATATTAGTAGAGATTATAAATTTCATATGAAGATAGTCAAAACCGAATATGGTTTATTTTTTGGGGAGTACAAATAAACTTTGTCCCTGATCCTAACTCCAATAATTGAATTCGAATTCTATATTCCTTTTATGAACCATTGTAATGATTGTTTTATTACTTGTTGAAATATGAAACTCGTCGCAGGAACTCTAAATTTTAGTTGTAATTTTGTTTGTCCAGTTTTAGCAATTCAAATTTAGCTTATTTTCTACCTAGTTTTTTTTGTCTTCAGAGCATTGACTACCTAACTTGATTTTGATGTTTCCTATTACAGGAAAATGGAGTTGCCCATGGCACCATTGTGACGATTGTGGCTCTCGATCTGTTAACAAATGTGTGATGTGCCCCAATTCTTATTGTAGAATCCATTCAATCGAAAGGTTTAATCCACTGCCAGGTTTTGAAAATGTTTGCTTGGATCATTGTGCAGAAGATTTGGAGGCGGTGAGTTTAGAATTATAAATTAATTTCAGTACTCACACTATTCAAATAAGCTGCATAGTCATTTTGTTGGTAATATATAATTTTCTCCTAAACTTCAGTTGAACGATTATAGGGAACTGAATAAATTCATTGGAAATTTTTTTTCAGCTTAGGGGTCGGATGAAAGTGGAAACGAATTATCAACAGAGCGAAGACAAAGTCCAGATGTGCCAACCTGAAAAAACGCCCGAAGGAAGGGTAGTCGCCAAAGACACTCTTCCACCTCCAAGAGAGGTTCCTCTCGATTCACAAAAGGAAGAGAAAAGTTTAGGCATAATAGATTTAAATTTACCAAAACCAAAAGAAAAAAATGCCATTGATCGACGATTTGATAGAGCTTTAAATACAGTTGATAATAACGATAGTGATAAAAACGTTAACACTAGATCTAAGTCAACTGAATCAAAAATTGCAAAAAGACAAAAAGAAAATATGCTCAGTGATGGTGAGAAAGATCCAGTTAAGAACGAAGTTTTGTCTACTAATAAGTTCAGAAGTTTACGAAGTAATGATAAAAGTGACAAAAATACAAACTTCAGGTAATTTTTTTTAATTCCCTTTCACAAAAACATCAAACGGTTTCGATGAAGTTCTCTTATGTTATAAAAGAAATTTTAAACTACCTAGTCTCTTCTGTATATTTATTTTTTTAGTTTTAATTAAAAATTTTTATATTTACAGTGGCTTGAGAAACAATTGTTAATAATGTATATTTATTTGTTCATAAGTTTTTAGGAAATAACACAGAATAACTATTGATAATGTAATGTTTAAAACTTCAAATTTTTATGAATAAAAGTTATAAAACTTGTTAAAAAAGGTTTTATTATTCTTATACTAACTATAATTTGAGAAGTTGTATCCTACTGCCGTCTCCTCTCAAGAACTCTGAAAATAAAATCAAAGAATAGTTTATTAAAAGTTCAGAAATATCAAGTTAGAGAAATCCAAAGTATTCACGCTTGATTTTTTTACATAAAAGAAAAATTATCGACTTACAAAAGCTCCCTTTAAGGCTTGGTCCAGATCATTAATTAGATCCTCAGAATCTTCTAAGCCACATGACAGTCGAATGAGTCCATCCGTAATATTTAATCTAGCTCTTTCTTCGGGACTGACAGATGCGTGTGTCATTAGAGACCTAGAAGCAATATTAATTTAAACTGAAATTGGTATAGTTTCTCCTACAACAAAGTTATAGTTATTGAAAGTTTAATGATATGTACTTTTTAACAAAAGTATTATACCCTATCATATATCCTGACGAGAGGGCGTTTTCCGTTATGAAATCCCTATACTTTGTATTATAATTTGAAACTTCTAATGCTTTTCCTGAAAACACGAAATTTTTGTATTATGCCGTTCTTCCCCCCTAACCTTTCTTTATATTTTCCATGAATTTAATACGCGTAAATAAATCTTAAATTTTAAAGCAGGGCTGCGGAGCTGGGATAAATTTTTTACCAGCTCCGGCTCCATCATAAAATTAACCGGCTCTGACTACATTTTATAGTTAAAATTTCATCTCCATTTACACATCATTAATTCTCCAAGTTTTAAAAATTTTATGGTATAAATTAGTGTCACCTCTATTTTGACTTACAATTTAAAAAATAAAATAACCTAATTTACTTTCTTCCTAACTTTTAATATAATTCCTGTGAATTATATGAACATATGAAAAATAATTTTATTCAAAACTTTTTAAAAAAAAATAAATAAAACCGCTTCAAATCAATCCTCCTTTAACGATGGCCTTAGATTCGATTTTATATTTTAAAGACTTGAAAATAAGCGCTCAACACTCACTCGAGTGTGAGGCAAAGCTGGAACTGTTTAAGCACAATCTGGCAAAATTTTAGGATGAGAGACTGCCTCCGTAACTGTTAACTTTGCTTTCCGGTCGAGCTTCTTCATGACATCTAATGCCTTATATAATTCTGCTTTATATTTTTCCAAAGAATTTTTAGGTTGAAGGGTTTTTATTGAATGAGTGTCATTTTTGCAATCGTTTTTCTGTGTTCTCCAGTTGGTCTCTATCTATTAACATTGGCTTCTTCATCTGACAAGATACCACAAGAAGGAATTCCTGAAATTGATGAATTATGACTGATTTGAAATTCGTTAGATTGTGTTATTCATTTTAAATCTTAGTTCACAAAGAGGGGGGGGGGATTCCTAGCTTTTAATATCAGATTTTCAGTCTGAAGAAGATTCTGAACTATGGATCAACATAGATGGCCAGAAATATATTTTGTTTTTAGTTAACCTTTCCCTTTTTTTCCCTTTCACGGAATTTTTGTCAGTTGCTAAAATCTCTCCTTTATTTTCCAATACATTAATTAAATACTTCCATTCTCTAAAAATTTCCAGCAGTCAAGTCCTCCTTGAATTTTCTTTTTCGTCAAAGTAAGGACATTTTAATAGTTCTACAACGGTTTCAATTTGCTCTCATTGACTGTTGGAAAGAGAAACTTAAGGTGTACCTCACTTTTTCAGCTTGACGCCTTAAATCTTTCATTAATTTTTGGACACTCACTACTTTTACTATTTGTATAGCTTTTTTTATAAGATTCGCTGCAAGAGTATTGTGAAGTGTGAGCTTCTCAATTTATGCGTGCACTCAATATTAAAGTGACTGGAACATAATCTTTTCAAACTCTTATAATATTCACTCTGCAAATCAATTAGCACTTAGTTTTGATATTCCTTAAAATCTGTGTCACTACCAGTTCCTCAAGTTCCTGCTCATTGTCCTTATTTAATTTTTTAAAGATACTGATCATATTTGATAAGTTATCCATAACTATGCTAATTAAACTCGGAGAAAGCAGAAGTAACATCGTTAGAATAAATTAGGCATAAATGAGTTGAAGGTAGGTGGGGAAGGAGGAATAGCTCCGGAATCGTTTATGATGGAATTTAAGATTGAATTAGAAGCAAATGTTTTGAATGAAAAGTTCAGCTTTAGAGGAGGGAAAGAAGAAGAAGCAAAGTTAAAAATTTTTGCAATGCCAGAAAGGACGTGAGGAAAAAAGAACCAGTAAGATTATTCCAAAATTTATTTTTACTGAGAAAAGCGTTTTAGGTGTTACGGAGAATAGATTTTACACGATTCAGAGATGAAATATAAGTTGCATGAGTTTTTGAAATTTGAAGACTACTGTAATTTCTGAAGGCAGCGTCCAGTGTCGCAAATAGCAAGAGAACAAACTGAGTTACACCAAGATTTGTTAATTTTAATTAAGGGGAAATATGAAATGTACGCCTCCATGCCAAAGAGAATCTCTTCAGTAAAGCGCTCAGCACACTCCGAGGGACCCTTCCAACGGGAGCAGTAGTCATTCCGTGGGAAATAAAATGAGTATGACTAGAAGTCCGACCAGTTAGCAGCACCAAACTGCCATAAACGTTTCCTCTTTCCTGCGAAAGACTTGAAGAAATAGAACAAGATACTAGATAAGAAAGTGATCGAAGGAACTCGGAGGAGGAAAGAGTTCAAAAGGACAAGGATTAGAGGTTACGAAAAGGTCTAGAATGTTAGGTTCATCCCCAGGACGATCTGGGATACGAGAAGGGAGCTGCACCAACTGTTTGAGGTCAGGAGAGAAAAGTGGTACGCAAGTTCACTAGATGAATTCTGGTCACTAGATGTATCTTGGGAATTAGAGGAAAGCCATTGGTGGTTTGAACATTAAAATCGCCAAGAATGATGATTTCGGAGAAAGTTGAAGTAGAGAGAATGTGTTCTAATTTAGAGTTTAAGTAGTCGAAAAATTTAAGATAGTCAGTTGAGATAGAAGACATACAGAGAAGAGATGAATTAAGTAAGTAGATTGACAGGATAGTTTAGCTATAAAGTAGAAAATTTGAAAGCCTCTAAATCAGAGACACCGGAGAACAAAGAACATCATAACGCACAAAAGCATAACTAGTAACAACAGCCTTTGGCTGAAAATTGAGGATAGAGAAAGTATGAATAACAGAATAGGATTTGCTGTCAGAGCGCTCAAACAGCTCAGGTTAAGAATAAGAGAGGTTTAGGTTTTCCAAGTTGCTACTAGTGAATTCTGGTCAGCTTAATGGTATGCGTTGGGAATAGAGGAAAGCCATTGGTGGTTTTTGTATAGCATGTGAAAAGAGTCTGCGCAGATAGTATATTATGATATTTCTGTGCGGAGAATTGACATAAGAAGAAATGTGTTTAATTTAGACAGAGAGTTATAGTAAGTCGAATAGGAATGTTTGTACCAGATAGTCAGTTTAGATAGAAGACACTTACCATAAGAGAAGAGATTGAATATTATGATTAAGTATAATAGTTGACAGGATAGTTTATAAGCTATAATCGTAGAAAATTTATATTGAAGCCTCTATAATCAGAGACACCCGAGGAGACAAAGACATCATAACTAGGACAAACTAAAAGCTAATAACTAGTAACTAAATACAGCCTTTTAGCTGAAAATTGAAGGTAGAGATAAGTTATAATGAATAACAGACTTAAATAGGATTTTGCTGTCAGAGTACGCTCAATATATCACCTAAATTTCGGTTAAGATATAAAGTACATAGAGGTTTAGTAAGGGGGAATATGTATGATGTTCAACCTATAAAGTAGGAATTTTTTGGAGGTAAAGACTGGCAAGATTGGCAGAAATTTCATTAAAAGAAAGAAGATACAGTGATCAAAACTTAGGGCCCGGTAATTCGTAAACGTGCTAAAATCTAAACCCTACTACTCTAGTGAGGGCCGTTCAAACTCCAGCGGTTAGATGGGGAGGGAGGGGGGGTGCTATATTTGGTAAGAGCCATTACTACTCATCTCATAAGCTTCCTGTATTTTTAAATATCTAATATATAAATAAAAAATTTAAGAAGAAAAGTGTATATATATCTATTGTAAATAGTGTTTTATGATGGATTTATGTATAATAGGAAAGATGACCTACTCTGTGTAAGATAGAATGATAGATAGATAGAGCGCAAGAGGAAGAGGGAAGACCCACTGGGGCGTAATCTCGTCGCTTAGGAAGCGCTTACACTTATCTCTTACCATATACTATTAAATTTAAATATAATTATATATATGATATAATATATATATATATATTATTATATAATTATAATATATATA
>JABUQX010049646.1:50000-52500 GCA_015478945.1 Trachelipus rathkii | reverse complement strand
GTGAATTTTTTTTACTCGCTTAGAACATTTATGAAAAACTTCATTTTCATATTTTAGCATTAAAATTATTATTAGGATGTTCGGATGTATTTTGTTATTTAATTTTTTAAGTTTCTTTTCCATTTCATTCTGGCAAATATTTTTGGACTGCTAAAATTAGTTAGTGGATGGAGAGGAAAGAAAAAGAAAGGAAGTGGGGAGAAATTGTAATGAGAAGTTAAATGAACATGACTATAAGGAGAAGTATGTGAAAGTACTTGCAAATAAGTCAGTTGAATATGAACAAGATGAAACTGAGCAAATCTGGACGCAAATATGAAGGAAGCGTTTGTTAGAAGTGCAAGAGAAGCATGTGGGTGTGAGTAAGGTAGGAAGTAAGAACGTCAATAGTGAATGGTGGAATGAAGTGATGCAAGTATAAAAAGTAAAAAAAGGGGGACGTGGTTGAATAATAAAAGCAAAATTTCGAAAACAAAGTGTATGGGAATATATAGGGAGAGAAAGAGGAAGGCTGAAAGTTGTATACATAGAAGAAAAAAAAGCCAGTTAAATGAACAGTTTGGAAGGAGGAGGAATAGAGATTTACAAGGAAATAAGCTGTTCTGGAATAAAGTGCGAAAGGTAAGAAAGAGAATAAGGGAAATCTTCATCAAATAATGAATAGGGATGGAGCTTTCGTGACTGATGAGATGGACGTAAGGAGAGTATGAAAAGAGCACCTCAAAAATCTGCATAACAACACACTCAATGTTATGCATATTTTTAAGGAACACCTCAAAAATCTGCATAACATTGAGAGTGATGAGCTGGTGAATGGAGTAGGTTTGATAGCAATAGGTATTTTGGGGAGGAGGTAAAAGGTAGAGTGAGAAATTTGAAGTGGTGGTAAATCAGCAGGTATGGATGGAATTACTGGTAAATGATCAAGAATGGAGTTGAGATTGTGATTGACTGGATATGAAAGTTGTGTAATAAAACGTTTGTGGCGGGTGTAGTTCCGAAGGATTGGAGGACACCAGTGATAGCACCCTTGCATAAGGGTAAGGATTATAAGGAGAATTGTAGAAACTATAAGAGTATTAGTTTATTGAGTGTTGCAGTGATGATATATGTTGGTATTTTGGTGGAAAGAGGGCGTCGAGTGACAGTCTGATTGCTGAAGAACAACGTACATTTAGAAGTGGTAGAGGATGTGTAGATCAAACTTTTACATTGAAACAAATAAGTGAGAAAAGGCGACAGAAGGACAAACTGTATTTAGGTTTTATGGACTTACAATGGGCGTATGACAGGATTAATAGGGAAGTTCTTTGGCAGGTGTTAATGATATACGGTGTTGGTGGTAGGCTTCTGAGTAATATAAAAATTATGTATGTTGTTTGTGATGCGTGTAAGAATAAATGGAGTGGAGTGAATGGTTTAATATTAATAGTGGAGTGATGTTGGGATGTGTTGTCTTCATAACTATTTAATTTGTATATGGAGGGGGTGATGAAAGAATTAAAAGTATGAGTGTCAGGGGATGGGTTTAGACTGATGGAGAATTGAAGCGAGTTTGGGGTGTCCTGCTTATTGTGTGCAGATGATTTGGCTTTTGTGGTGAATCTGAAGAAAGTTTGAGAGGATTGGTAGAGGGGTTTGGCAGGGTGTGTAAAAGGAGGGGTTGAAAGTAAACGTAGAAAAGAGTAAGGTGATCGGTGAAGAGAGTCCGCATTGTGAAATTATGTTGAATGGTAAGCAACTGGAACAAGTATCTGAGTTTAAATATTTAGTTTATACGAGTATTTTGGATGAAAAGGGAGCGTTATGAAAAAGTTATGAGTTATGGAAAGTTATGAGTGGCAGGAAGGTATCTGGTGCAATAAATCTTTGGTGAATGCAAGGGGCCTTAGTCATGAATGCGCTTAGCGTTCTGAATGATAGCATATTGCTACTGGTGGTAATGTATAGTAGCGAAACTACGATGTAGAATAAGAGGTATAGATTTAAGGTGCAGTATGTTCAGGTGGATAATCTTAGGAGCGTGTTAGGTGTGGGAAGAATCTCATATGACTTGTTCCAAATTCTCCCAATCGTGTTCCCCATTCTTGAGAAGAACTTTGGGAAAAGGATCAACTTTCTGCTAATCTACACATCTTTTCCACATTTTTTTGCTAGAGCGGGATAAGCTGCGCATAAAAACGTTATACGGAATAGGTCTTGATATATACAGTTATATTCTGACACTCAAAAACAAAGACTTAAAAACTAAAAAATGTAACATAAATGTTCCCTTACTTGGTTGCGACTTTCCTAAAATATCTATTGGTTCCACCGTAGAGATCGTCCATAGATATAAAATGATCTCCAGCCTTCAACATATGAATTATAGACAATGTAGCTGCCAAACCAGATGCGAATGTAAAAGCTAGAAATGATTAAAATATAGTCATGTAAAAGCTAGAAATGATTAAAATATAGTCATATAAAAACATAGAAAAATAAAAAAAAAGTTAAACAT
>JABUQX010049646.1:37500-45000 GCA_015478945.1 Trachelipus rathkii | reverse complement strand
ATAAATTTTTATATTATTGTCGCTTCACGGATATAATATATTTTAATAAAAATATATTTCAACAAATATTAACTACTACTACTAAATAATAATAATATTACTACTACTACTAATAATTATTATTATTATTATTATTATTATTATTATTATTATTATTATATATGATATTATATTATTATTATTATTATTATTATTATTATTATTATTATTATTATTATTATTATTTTATTATCGTATTTATATAAAATTATTCGTTACTTTACTTTAAAAAAAAAATTAAAAATAATTCATGACCTAAAAGACAAAATAAAATAATTTAAGAGTACTTAGGAGGTATTGAGGAACCCTACCTAACTAACGCAATTGCAGTTTGGTAATAACCAAAAGGAGTGGTCGGTACGGTAGGAGCGGCTAAAATGCATGCACCAAAAAAATTATATTCTTTTATAACCCTTTAAAAGGTCCCACTGGAATGCGGGTGTACCATATATTATCGATCGCCTATTTTTGGCAAAAATTATATCGATTTTTCAGATAGATTCGTAATAGAGAATTTATTTAATTCTTTTCTTCATTTTAATTTTTTCTTTATAAAGTACCAATAAGATATTCGATGATATGTTGCTTCAGAATAGTTCAGGAGTATCGAAATAAATAATCAGTCGTTTCCACAGCGTGTCGTGTTGAGAAAAAGGGTGCTTTATCGCTTTGAAGATGTTGTTTTTTTTTTTTTCGTGAAAGTGATGTTTTTTTCTGTGATTATTTAGTTGTTATAAGAGTTATTTTTATGTTTATTTTATTTGTGAATTTTTATGTAAGTAAAAAAAAAAGCTAAATAAAAAAAAAAGTTACTTTTACCAAATTGTCGAAAAAAAATTTTAGAGCGAAATATTCATTGATTTAAATTTTTTTTTGCCTGCACGGATTCATGTCGGGGGACTCATATGTACATCGTTTCATTAGGAGCTATAAAAAAACGACTCTATGACTCTTCTTTTTTTATGGATATTATCATGATAATTATTACTTATATTATTATATTTATTATATTTATTATTATTTATTATTACTTATTATTATTATTATATTATATATATTATATATATAAATATATATATATAATATATATATATATATATAATATATATATATATATAATATATATATATATATATATTATATATATATATATATATTATAATTATATTATATTATATATATATTTATCTTCCTTTCAGGTAAAAGTACGATATTTTTTTATAATATAATTTCTAAACCATACATTAAATATTATTACAAATTAATAATTTGCCACGCCACTGTTGTTTACATACATTAGTTAAGTGCATTATATATATATATATATATATTATTATATATATAATACTATATAATATATATAATATATATATATATATATATATATATATATATATACCCAGTATAAAATATTATCTATATACTATATATATATCTTCTTGTGAGGTCCTAATGCTATATATACTATATATATATATATATATTACTATACTATATATATCATATTATTATGATAATAGTATACATGGTCATTGGAACCTAAACCTCATACGCCTAAGAATAACATCTCATCTGCCCGAATAACACCCTCAGCTAGTATATATATAACTATATATAATATTATATATATATATATAACGGCAGTAGAGGTGGGGGTATTTTGGGGGTTCAGAAACGCCCCCGAAATTTTAGAAATACTCGTAATTGCCATTGAAAATTTCAAAACCGGGCAAGACATTCGATGACGAAGAAAAGCCCTTTTGTTCCCTCTGCCTTTCCCTTGCTACCGACTTCGGCGGCAGAAAAGGGTAAGGGCAACCTCTTTTCCAATCCAATAGTGCGAGGTAAATCCCAGTTCATTCCACCCTGTCGATCAATCTTGGACGGATCATGAACCAATACAAGTGTTGCATGATTCTTGGCACAATTTCCTTCCTATTAATTTTTTCTACCTTTTCTTCGATCCCTCTCTCTTTTCTTACATTGCCGAACAGTCCAATCTGTATGCTTTACAATCAAATGGTAAGGAGGTAAAGATTCAAGAGCATGATATAAAAGTATACGTTGGAATTCTTATGAAGCTGGCAATTCTAAAGCCCCCTCTTTCCGTTTCGTTTGGCATGAAACCTCCGGATTGGATCATATAACTAAATTCATGAGTAGGAACAGGTTTTCTTTTGAAAATATTTAAAAAAAAAAAAACATCCCATCTTTCAATGACAAAACCCTCGAAAAGCCCAAGGAAGATCCCCAATACGACCGGACTTCAGAAAAAAAATTCGTATATTTTTGAAGAAGGTACACGCGCCTAATTGTGGGAAGATTATCCTTTAGAAGAGTTACCACCTGTTGGAATGAACAATGATAAGCCACGGGAAAGGCCTCCATCACAGTCTCAAACAGTTACCACCCGAAATAAAACCCCATAAATTGGGCGATACAAAGTTATTACCCGGGGAGCCGGAAGCTAGTGGGATCGTTATGATTTCTTTTTTTATGAAGGAAAAATATGAAGAGATGGAAGAAAATGGGGAGTTGGGGTCTCTTCTTCTTACGTTTTGAAGTTGGTTGAAAATATTCCCCTAAGAAAAACTATAAAGTTTTTTTTTGATAAATTGGTTTTCTTCCTTGGCTTGAGCAGGAGGGTTTTGCAGGAGTAGGGGATCCTCTTGTCTTCAACTGTGCGCCTATAAATCGCCCTCCAGGGGGGTCCCTTCCCTTTCTTATGGATGAAAATGACTTATTGAAGAAGAGTGGGGCACAAGGGGGGAAAGATCTGAAATGGGGTAGACCAAGAAATACCAGGACTGTCATTGCCATACCGTCTTCGGATATGACAATAAGTCTGCTACACTTGTTTTATCCAACTATGCTGGAGTTGAACCCCCACGATATATGTCGCGTTCGGTGGGAGTCAAAGGTTTCAGAAATATGTGCCTCGGGAGATCGACGAGACCATTTCTTCTGTACACGGAATACAATAAAAATATATGGGCTTGGACTCGATCTTTGCCAGTTTATGCTTACTTGAGCATATACAGGATCGATCTCAAATACCAGAATCAATGGTAAGGTGTTTTATACTCAGAATCTTCTATTTATTGCTCTGGACCTTTCGATTGTCAATATGCCTGGCTTGTTGTTGTACCCGGGAGGGTGCATAATGTGGACAAAAAGAGGGAAGGAGAAAAACCCTTTTTTTATGCCACTGAGGTAAAAATGTCTTTTAAAGACCGAAACAGCGTGGCAGGCAAGGGTCTATTGAACTCTGATCCACACTGGACCCCAAGAGGAGGAACCGAGTAATTCTACCAGAGTGCGGCAGGCGGCCGAAGGACATGTGGAACCAGAGCAGGAGCAATATCGTAACCCAACACCTAACCGCGAATATACTCCTGCATTGTCAGTCAGGTTTTTGACAATCTCTCTCACTGGCCATTCTTTACCGAGAAGAGGCAACGGTGCAAGCTTTGCATCAAACAAAGAACAAAAGCGATGTGCATAAATGCAAGTCCATCTAGTGCTTGCTTGAATTTCGGTGGAACGGCAGTTCGTGTTTCGGTTTTCACAAATTCCACAAGCATTGAAAATCCAGGTCCTTCCTCAACGCCCTCTGGCACTTCATTATTATATAAATATAATTATACCATATATATATATATATAATATATATATATATATATGAGATATATATATATATCTATATATATAATAATAATATATTAATTTATGTAGTTTTTAAGGTCTGCAATGTGTAAAGTTCTTCGCATATATATTATATATATTATTATATATATATATATATATATTATATAATATAGATATATATAATATATATATATATAGCCTTATATATATATATATATATAATAATATATATATATTATTATATATTGTAGTTATATATATAATATATATATAAATATATATATATATATAAATATATAAATATATATATATATAATACTATATATATATATATTATATAATATAATTATTATTTTTTGTTTTTTTTTATTTACAATTTTGCAGTAACAGTGTAATTTTTTTTTTTTTATTAGTACTACTATATATATATATATACAAAAAATGAATGCAAATTTTTTTTATTAGTATTATGCAATATATTATATACTATATATATATATTATTATATATAATATATATATATAATATATATATATATTATATATATAAATTATATAATAATATATTATAACTATTATATATATATTATATATATATAAAGATAATATAGTATATATATATGATATTCAACTGTATTTATTTATACCTGGTATATTTGCATTGTTTATTCGACTAATTTATAATATTTTTAGTGAAAATAATTGATTTTGGTAAATATCAAAAATAGCAGTTAAGGCCCGATGGTACGCCGGTGTCACTTTTTTTTTTTTTTGGCACTTAAAAAGTTACTATTTTTTTTTTAAACACAACGTGAATATGTGTTGGCTTTAGGGGTCCTAATTTACTTTATTTTAATAAAAAATAAAAAATTTTAATATTTTCTTTCAAGTTTTGGGACTTAAAGGCTTTAAATTTCATTTTTTCCTGAGCAATTAAAGTTACGTGAATCGACCCAAACCCCGACCCCGACCCCCTTGGTTCGTGCTTAAATTTAATAATAAATAAAAAATGAATATACCGAAAAATGAGCTTATGCACGAAATCCGATATTAAAATAAAAATAGAATTATTTTTTTTTGTTTTTTAGGAGAGAGAGAGAGAAGCAGGAGAGAGAGGAGAGAGAGAAGAGGAGAAGAGAGAGAGGAGAAGAAAGAGAGAGGAGAAGAAGAGGGAGGAGAGGAGGGAGAGAGGGAGAGATGACGAGTTGCGAGGAGCAGAGAGAGGATGGGATGAGAGAGACGAGAGGAGGAGAGGAGAGAGGGAGAGAGAGAGAGAGAGAGAGAGAGATGAGAGGACCTGAGGTGGATGGAAAGAAGAGACGATGAGGGAGGGAGAAGAGAGACGGAGAGAGATGAGAGAGAGAGAGAGAGAGGAGAGGAAGAGAGAGAGATGAGTTGGAAGAGATTATGGGACGCGACGACTTACCGAAGATGGAGGATATAGAGAGAGGAGAGAGAGAGAGAGAGAGAGAGAGAGAGAGTTACAATTTCAAACATGCTATTTAAACTCTTCCAATGAGCAACTCATTATATATAATTTTTAGAATTTTCCAACTACAATCCAAAATAATTTATATAATATAAGAATTGCAAACATCAAGCATTTGATATTTATAAAGTTTTTGATTTCATTTCTCCAAACAGTTCTAAAGTTTTATTTATTTGTGTTTGTATTCAACTATAGGAGTTTCCTTTAAAATAATTTACAATGAATTTATTAATTATTATTATTATTTTATCGTAATTCGATTATAACATTATTCGATTACTTTACTTTAAAAAAAAAAAAAAGTAAAATTAATAATTAGATACCAACAGACTAACAACTAAAAGACAAAAAATTAAAGAACAACCAAGAATTGCGGAACCCCAATAACAAAAATAGATTAAAAAAAAATCATATACGATTTAATAGAATGATTGACGTTTAAAGAATAAAACTCAATAACTTCTCTCACGACCAAGAATAAACAGACAGAAATACTCTCATTTATCTACATGTATAACAAAGAATTCTCGAGTATCAAAAGAAAATTACCCCAAACGATATTATTACGGGGGTTTTGGGTCACAAACACCCAAATGGTCAAAACAGTTTAAAGAAGTATACAGTATTTTCAAAGGTATTAGTGCAAAAAATACACACTATGTATGAAAAAAAAAGTCAATAGTCTGTGAATCTTCTTATCACTTCAAAATATCACTCACTCCGAGAAGGCAATAATGCATATAATGTAGTGAGACCTTACCTCTCTTGATATATTTATCTAATGATATAATGTGGAGTTACATATATATATATATAATTATATATATATATATTATTATTATTATTATTATTATTATTAGCAAGAAGTCAGTAGATAAAATAATAATGACAAACAAACGGAAGACATATAAGAAGTATATTCCCTATACCCCAGGATCGAATCACAGTGATCGAATCCTGGTCGGTCGCGAACCAAACCAAGTTTGTGTTTTGTGGGTCGAAGTTTTTAATGTCGAATTTCATATTTTCACAAAAGAGTGAACTTTGAACCCTCATCATGGGACAAAGGGGGTAGATTTAGATTTTGAAACTAATACAGAATAAAGAATAGAGAGTTTTATGTTTCTGTAGATATATAATTTTTATATATACTCCAAATAATTAAAAAGACGTTTCAATCGAAACTGTCAAAAGAAATAAAAGGCCAAGAAATTCTCACTGGCTCTTCTAAATTTAAATATTAATAATTCCAAAACTAGATATACTAGCGTTTTGAAACTAGTATGGTATCTAAATTAAATAACATATATATATATATATATGATAACGTGCCCGTTTTGATACATATAATAATAGTATGGTGTAGTTACCCGGGTGAGTGAGTGAAGTTTATACTATATATATATATATTATATATATAAATAACTCTTTATACTAATGGCTCAGAGTATGAAGTACCTTAGCGATATCTATATATAATAACCATCTATCCTCACCCGTAAATACACTCACTCCCGAGACCGCCTAGGTAGGCGATCTGTAGTGTGAGGTTATGTATACGTATAACTCTAATTACGCCTTATAGCCAATCTATAATAGTATATAAATTATCCTCACCATATATTATTTAAAATCTTGTGTGCCCGAGCTTATTTAGCAAGTACAGATTAATAATAATATTAATATTAAATAATATCTAAAGAATGTAATAATTAATTAAAACTAATTATTATTATTTTATTATAACTTGATCATCTTATATAGATGTGAGTTACCGTGTGTTATATAGACTCACTGAAAATTATAGTGGCTCTAATTCATCATGTGCCTCCTCTGGATACCAACGTGATCATAGTCGCATAGTTTTATATAAGGTGCGCAATCACAGGGTGAATCATCAAGTTTTCCCTCGGTTATAGATTATCGCAGGACTCCTCTCTAGGCGTTCAGATAGTGAACTATATTAATATCTTCTCATGCGCGAGCGTAGACTAGTTAGAGTTTCATTCATTATTTTATGCTTAGTACCAGTATCAAATTGATCGTCAGCCTCGGGTTGGTAATATGCGTACGCTCGATGATAAAGGAGGTTCGAGATTAGTGAGATAAGTAATATTTCTCTTTCACTGAGTTCGCACATAATTTATTTTACTTTTAGCAAATAAAGATTAGATATATACTGTAATAATTTGAGCTGTAGACTTTTTAATAGTACATATTGCAGCTCTGTCGAGCTAAGTTTATAATAATTACTGAGGGATTGGAAATTGTTATCGATTTAATATTATGTCATTAAAAATTGAATATAATTAAAATCTTTGTATA